>PISX010010274.1:33694-71235 GCA_004024625.1 Mellivora capensis
CCCCCCCCCCCCACCAAGAATTCCTGTGCCCAAGACAGCACAGATTTTTAAAATTTTAAAGCCCTTTACCTCTACTTTCAGAAGATCCTACCAAATTGAGGAAAGAATTAAAAATATTAGGGGCCATTCAGAACCTCCTTCCCTACACACACAGGAAACAAATGACCCTCCTACAAATTATTTGGGATATAGATCAGCTATAGGACAGTGTTCAGGGGTTGATAGAAGCAACAGTAGTGTCTTTCCCTATAAGGTGAATTGGTCAGGGCACCTGGGTGGCTTGGTTGGTTGAGCATCCAACTCCTGATTTTGACTCAGGTCATGATCTTAGGGTTGTGAGATAGAGTCCCATGTCGGAAGCTGTGCTGGGTATAGAGCCTGCTTATGATACTCTCTCTCCCTATGCTCCCCATCTCCTTGCATATGTGCGCATGTGCCCTCTCTCTTAAAAAAAATAAAAAATAAAAAAGCAGATTGGTCTAAGGTTGAATTGTGCACTAGGAAAGGAGAGCATCCTAGGACCTTTTTTGAATGCTTTATACAGATTTTATAAAGGCAAACTGCAGTAAACCCTGAAGGTCTGGAACATAGAAATCTTTAAATTTCCTCCTTAGCAGAAAAATTTCTCCCTGATAGAAAAAGGCAAATTCAAAATAGTGTGGGTGGGCGAGCTAGTCAACCTCTCAGAATTTTAATGAAAGCAGTGAACAATTTTTTTTTTAAATGAGAGCTTACCAGGAATGCAAGAGGAAAAAAGTTAAAATCAACAATTCTTGATTTACAACTTGAATCTTTGGAGAAACAAAAGCATAACTCTTGAGAGCAACAAAAAGTCCATGCAGATCCTTTCCTATTTGCCTCCGTACATTTATAGGTATTATAAAAATCAGGATGTTGGAAGTACAATTGTCCTGCACTCAAGAAAAAGAGGAAACATTTAAATGCTAATTTCTCTAGACTTTTGATAATAGAAAAATACACCCTAAAACTCCAAGGAAGAAACTTGCATCTTTCTCTGTTTCTTGAAGATGCCGATTTTACCTGTCTTTGAAATGTAAACGTCTGCAGTGTAACTAAAACTCTGCCCATACTTGCCTGAGACTGAAAGAAAAAAAGGGTGAAAGAGGCTTTTTAAAAAAATTTAATTTAATTGTTTTTCAGTGCTCCAGAATTCATTGTTTAAGCACCACATCCAGTGCTCCACGCAATACGTGCCCTCCACAATACCCACCACCAGGCTCACCTGTCCCCCCACCCCACCCTCCTCCAAAACCCTCAGTTTGTTTCTCAGAGTCCACAGTCTCTCATGGTTTGTTAAAATACAAACTGCTGGGGCATCTGGGTGTCTCAGGTTAAGCATCTGTCTCTTGATTTTGGCTCAGGTGGTAATCTCAGGGTCGTGAAATCGAGCCCTGAATTGGGCTCTGAGTTGAGTGTGGAGCCAGCTTAAGATTCCCTCTCTTCCTTTCCCTCTGGCTATCCCCACCCTTTCTCCCATGTTCACTGGCTCTCAAAAAAAAAAAAAAAAAAAAAAAAAAAAAAAAAAAATGCAAACTGCTTTAAAAGCTCCCTTTTTCAAATCTAGTCCTTCCTTCCTGAAGGGAAGTACCCCAGAATGTGCTACTTTGGCATAATGATTATTTTGAATTAAAGTTACTTGAGCAGGAAGGACACTCTGATCCTCCCTTATCCCCGTGAAAGCAGGAAGTAAATCTCAAATCTCAAATCTCAAATCTGTGCAGGTATTCTCCCTATACTAGGAGATTGGAAGGCATCCTTAACACCAGAGATAGGGAATTCAAGGCTGAGAAGGCTGTATAAACAAACCTTGTTATTTCCTCACTAATTTACTACCCCAAGCCCGAACTCTTGGTCTTGTCAGTTTGTCACAAATTTATTGTTTCTTTGCCTAAAAGGTATAAAAGCTGCCTGCTTGGCTCAATTCTTTGAGCCTCATATTTTGGAGGCTTCCAAATGTACAAAATTAAATTTGTTTTTCTCCTATTAATCTGTTTTGTGTCATTTTAATTTATTAGGCAGCCAAAGAACCTAGAAGGAAAGAAGGGAAGATTTTCTTCCCCTACACAAGGAAGATAACACATTTCGTAATTTGGAAGGGCAATAGCACATGTTTTGATGGATTTTATCCCATGACTTTTTTTTTTTTTTTTTGAGAAGGGTAAAGAAGTTCTTTGCTTTAAGTTTTGCTTTTTGTTATGTTTCTTTTGTTTGTTTGTTTTTAGAAACCCTAAATGAAAAGGCAATATTTTTAAGTGGAAAAGTATCTGTAGGAAGAGACTGTATTCTATTATTTATCATGGCAGTCATTGGTTTTTGGCAGACAAAGTTCTCTCTTTTAAGGAATTCATGTACATGGTACAAAAGAATAAATAGTGAATTGAAAGAAAAGTCTTTGTCTCACCTTTAACTTTGGTTCCTCAATTTCAATTGCAATTAGGAAACAACTCCTGTTTTGAGATTCTCATGTTGGGTACTCTCTCTCTCTCTCTTTAATATATTTTTTAAAGATTTTATTTGTTTATTTGAGAGAGAGGGCGAGAGAGAGCATGAGAGGGTAGAAAGTCAGAGGGAGAAGCAGACTTCCCCATGGAGTGGGGAGCCCGGTGTGGGACTCCATTCAGGACTCCAGGATCATGACCTGAGCTGAAGGCAGTTAGTTGCTCAACCAACTGAGCCACCCAGGCACCCCTGTTTTGTTCTCTTTATAAAGAAACATACACTCACCCCCTTCACACATACAGACTTTAAAAAAAAGGGGGGGGGGATCCAGCTATGTAATTGTCATACAACATTTTATAAGTTTAATGTATACAGTGTGATTATTGTGAAATGTTGAACACAGTAAGATTAGTTAATGCATCTTTCACCTCACACAGTTACCATGTTGTTATTGTGAGAACATTTAAAATCTGCTCTCATAGCAACTTTCAAGTATACAATATACTATTTTTTCCTTTTTTTTCTTTTGATAATCGTTTTATTTTTTTGTGTGTGTGATAGTCATTTTTTTTTTTTTGTGATAGTCATTTTTAAAAATATTTTTATACCCAGGGGTACAGGTCTGTGAACCGCCAGGTTTACACACTTCACAGCACTCACCAAGCACATACCCTCCCCAATGTCCATAACCCCACCCTCCGTTCCCTCCCCCCCTCCCCCCAGCAACCCTCTGTTTGTTTTGTGAGATTAAGAGTCACTTATGGTTTGTCTCCCTCCCGATCCCATCTTGTTTCATTTATTCTTTTCCTACCCACCAAATCCCTGATGTTGCATCTCCACTTCCTCATATCAGGGAGATCATATGATAGTTGTATTTTTTTTCCTTTTTTATTAATTATTTTTATTAACATTTAATGTATTATTTGCCCCAGGGATACAGGTCTGTGAATCGTCAGGCTTACACACTTCACAGCACTCACCATAGCACATACCCTCCCCAATGTCCATTCCCAGCCACCCTCTCCATACTCCCCTCCCCAAAGGAACCCTCAGTTTGTTTTCTGAGATTAAGAGACTCTTGTGGTTTGTCTCCCTCCTAATCCCATCTTGTTTCATTTTTTCCTTCCCTAGCCCCCTAAACCCCCCACTCTACCTCTCAAATTCCTCATATAAGGGACATCATATGATAATCGTCTTTCTCTGATTGAATTATTTTGCACAGCATAATACCCTCTAGTTCCATCCACATTGTAGCAAATGGCAAGATTTCATTTCTTTTAAGCCTGTATGGTATTCCATTTTATTTATATATATATCTCCACATCTTCTTTATCCATTCATCTGATGATGGACATCTAGGTTCTTTCCATAGTTTAGCTATGCTATTGTGGACATTGCTGCTATAAACATTCAGGTTCACATGCCCCTTTGGGTCACTACATTTGTATCTTTAGGGTAAACACCCAGCAGTGCAATTGTTGGGTCAAAGGGTAGCTCTATTTTCAACTTTTTGAGGAACCTCCATGCTCTTTTCCAGAGCGGTTACACCAGCTTGCATTCCCACCAACAGTGTAGGAGGGTTCCCCTTTCTCTGTAGCCTCTCCAACATCTGTTGTTTCCCGACTTGTTAATTTTAGCCATTCTGAGTGGTTGTGAGGTGGTATCTCATTGTGGTTTTTATTTGTATTTCCCTGATGCTGAGTGATGTTGAGCATTTTTTCATGTGTCTGTTGGCCATCGAGATGTCTTCTTTGCAGAAATGTCTGTTCGTGTCCTCTGCCCATTTCTTGATTGGGTTATTTGTTCTTTGGGTGTTGAGTTTGATAAATTCTTTATAGATTTTGGACACTAGCCCTTTATCTGATATGTCGTTTGCAAATATCTTCTCCCATTCTGTCAGTTGTCTTTTGGTTTTGTTGACTGTTTCCTTTGCTCTGCAAAAGCTTTTGATCTTGATGAAATCCCAATAGTTCATTTTTGCCCTTGGTTCCCTTGCCTTTGGCGATGTTTCTAGGAAAAAGTTGCTGCGGCAGAGGTCGAAGAGGTTGCTGCTTGTGTTTGCCCAAAGGATTTTGATGCATTCCTGTCTCACATTGAGGTCTTTCCTCCATTTTGTGTCTATTTTTGTGTGTGGTGTAAGGAAATGGTCCAGTTTCATTCTTCTGCCTGTGGCGGTCCAATTTTCCTGATACGATTTGTTGAAGAGACTGTCTTTTTTCCATTGGACATTCTCTCCTGCTTTGTCGAAGATTACTTGACCATAGAGTTGAGGGTCTATTTCTGGGCTCTCTATTCTGTTCCATTGATCTGTGTGTCTGTTTTTGTGCCAGTACCATACTGTCTTGATGATGACAGATTTGTAATAGAGCTTGAAGTCTGGAATTGTGATGCCACCAACTTTGGCTTTCTTTTTCAATATTCCTATTCGAGGTCTTTTCTGGTTCCATATAAATTTTAGGATTATTGTTCAATTTCTTAGAAAGAAATTTAAGGTATTTTGATAGGAATTGCATTAAATGTGTAGATTGCTTTAGGTAGCATAGACATTTTCACAATATTTGTTCTTCCAATCCAGGAGCATGGAACATTTTTCCATTTCTTTGTGTCTTCCTCAATTTCTTTCATGAGTACTTTATAGTTTTCTGAGTGTAGATTCTTTGCCTCTTTGTTAGGTTTATTCCTAGGTATCTTATGGTTTGGGGTTCAATTGTAAATGGGATTGACTCCTTAATTTCTTTTTCTTCTGTCTTGTTGTTGGTGTAGAGAAATGCAACTGATTTCTGTGCATTGATTTTATATCCTGACACTTTACTGAATTCCTGTACAAGTTCTAGCAGTTTTGGAGTGGAGCCTTTTGGGTTTTCCACATAGAGTATCATATCATCTGCAAAGAGTGATAGTTTGATTTCTTCTTTGCCGATTTGGATGCCTTTAAGTTATTTTTGTAGTCTGATTGCTGAGGCTAGGACTTCTAGTACTATGTTGAATAGCCGTGGTGATAATGGACATCCCTGCCCTGTTCCTGACCTTAGTAGAAAAGCTTTCAGTTTTTCTCCATTGAGAATGATATTTGCAGTAGGTTTTTTATAGATGGCTTTGATAATATTGAGGTATGTGCCCTCTATCCCTACACTTTAAAGAGTTTTTTCTTTAAAGATTTTATTTATTTATTTGACAGACAGAGTTCACAAGTAGGCAGAGAAGCAGGCAGAGAGAGAGGAGGAAGCAGGCTCCCTCCTGAGCAGACAGCCCGATGCGGGGCTCGATCCCAGGATCCCGGGATCATGACCTGAGCCGAAGGCAGAGGCTTTAACCCACTGAGCCACCCAGGCGCCTCTAAAGAGTTTTGATCAGAAAGGGATGCTGTACTTTGTCAAATGCTTTTTCATCATCTACTGAGAGGATCATATGGTTCTTGTTCTTTTATTAATGTATTGTATCACATTGATTGATTTGCAGATGTTGAACCAACCTTGCAGCCCTGGAATAAATCCCACTTGGTCGTGGTGAATAATCATTTTAATGTACTATTGGATCCTATTGGCTAGTATTTGGGTGAGAATTTTCGCATCTGTGTTCAACAAGGATATTGGTCTGTAATTCTCTTTTTTGATGGGATCCTTGTCTGGTTTTGGGATCAAGGTGATGCTGGCCTCATAAAATTAGTTTAGAAGTTTTCCTTCCATTTCTATTTTTTGGAACAGTTTGGGAGAAGAGGTATTAATTCTTCTTTTAATGTTTGGTAGAATTCCCCTGGGAAGCCATTTGGCCCTGGGCTTTTTGTTTGGAGATTTTTGATGACTGTTTCAATCTCCTTACTGGTTATAGGTCTGTTCAGGTTTTCTATTTCTTCATGGTTCAGTTGTGGTAGCTTTTATGTCTCTAGGAATGCATCCATTTCTTCCAGATTGTCAAATTTTTGGCATAGAGTTGTTCATAATATGTTCTTATAATTGTTTGTATTTCTTTGGTGTTGCTTGTGAACTCTCCTCTTTCATTCATGATTTTATTTATTTGGGACCTTTCTCTTTTCTTTTTGATAATTCTGGCCAGGGGTTTATCAATCTTATTATTTATTTCAAAGAACCAGCTCCTAGTTTCATTGATTTGTTCTATTGTTTTTTTTGGTTTCTATTTCGTTAATTTCTGATCTGATCTTTATGATTTCTCTTCTCCTGCTGGGTTTAGGCTTTCTTTCTTGTTCTTTCTCCAGATCCTTTAGGTGTAGGGTTAGGTTGTGTATTTGAGACCTTTCTTGTTTCTTGAGAAAGGCTTGTACCGCTATATATTTTCCTCTCAGGGCTGCCTTTGCTGTGTCCCACAGATTTTGAACCGTTGTGTTTTCATTATCATTTGTTTCCATGAATTTTTTCCATTCTTCTTTAATTTCCTGGTTGATGCATTCATTATTTAGAAGAATGCTGTTTAGTCTCCATGTATTTGGGTTCTTACCAAATTTCCTCCTGTGGTGAGTTCTAGCTTCAAGAGCATTGTGGTCTGTAAATATGCAGGGAATGATCCCAATTATTGATACCGGTTAAGACCTGATTTATGACCCAGGATGTGATCTGTTCTGGAGAATGTTCCATGTGCACTAGAGAAGAATGAGTACTCTGTTGCTTTGGGATGGAATGATCTGAATATATCTGTGATGTCCTTCTGGTCCAGTGTGTCATTTAAGGCCTTTATTTCCTTGTTGATCTTTTGCTTGGATGACCTGCCCATTTCAGTGAGGGTCATGTTAAAGTCCCCTATTATTATTGTATTATTGTTGATGTGTTTCTTTGATTTTGTGGTTAATTTGTTTATATAGTTGGCTGCTCCCATGGGGGCAAAATAGATATTTAAAATTGTTAGATCTTCTTATTGTACAAACCCTTTGAGTATGATATAGTGTCCTTCCTCATCTCTTGTTATAGTCTTTGGCTTAAAGTCTATTTGATCTGATATAAGGATTGCCACCCCAGCCTTCTTCTGATGTCCATTAGCTTGTTAAATTGTTTTACACCCCCTTACTTTAAATCTGCATGTGTCTTCGGGTCTAAAATGAGTTTCTTGTAGGCAGCATATTGATGGTTTTTTTTTTTTTAATCCATTCTGATACCCTGTGTCTTTTGATTGGGGCATTTAGCCCATTAACATTCAGGGTAACTATTGAGATATATGAATTTAGTGCCATAGTATTGCCTGTAAGGTGATTGTGACTGTATATTGTCTCTGTTCCTTTCTGGTCTACTACTTTTAGGGTCTCTCTTTGCTTAGAGGACTCCTTTCAGTATTTTTTGTAGGGCTGGTTTGGTTTTTGCAAATTCTTTCAGTTTTTGTTTGTTCTGGAAGCTTTTTATCTCTCCTTCTATTTTCAATGATAGCCTACCTGGATATAGTATTCTTGGCTGCATGTTTTTCTCGTTCAGTGCTCTGAATATAGCATGCCAGTTCTTTCTGGCCTCTCAGGTCTCTGTGGATAAGTCTGCTGCCAATCTAATATTTTTACCATTGTATGTTACAGACTACTTTTCACAGGCTGCTTTCAGGATTTTCTCTTTGTCGCTAAGACTTGTAAATTTTACTATTAGGTGGCGAGGCGTGGACCTATTCTTGTTGATTCTGAGGGGGATTCTCTGCACCTCCTGGATTTTGATACTTGTTCCCTTTGCCATATTAGGGAAATTCTCTCCAATAATTCTCTCCAATATACCTTCTGCTCCCCTCTCTCTTTATTCTTCTTCTGGAATCCCAATTATTCTAATGTTGTTTCATCTTATGGTGTCACTTTTCTCTCGAATTCTCCCCTCGTGGTCCAGTAGCTGTTTGTCCCTCTTTTGCTCAGCTTCTTTATTCTCTGTCATTTGGTCTTCTGTATCACTAATTCTTTCTTCTGCCTCATTTATCCTAGCAGTAAGAGCCTCCATTTTTATTGCACCTCATTAATAGCTTTTTTTATTTCAACTTGGTTAGATTTTAGTTCTTTTATTTCTCCAGAAAGGGCTTTTATCTCTCCAGAGAGGGTTTCTCTAATATCTTCCATGCCTTTTTTGAGCCCGGCTAGAACCTTGAGAATCATCATTCTGAACTCTAGATATGACATTTTACCAATGTCGGTATTGATTACGTCCCTAGCCTTCGGTATTGCCTCTTGCTTTTTTTTTTTTTTTTTTTTTTTTTTTTTTTTTTTTTTTTTTTTTTTTTTTTTTTTTTTTTTTTTTTTTTTTTTTTTTTTTTTTTTTTTTTTTTTTTTTTTTTTTTTTTTTTTTTGTGGTAAGTTTTTCTGCCTTGTCATTTTGTCCAGGTAAGAATATGTGAAGGAGCAAATAAAATACTAAAAGTGTGGCAAAGACCCCAGGAAAATGTGCTTTAACCACATCAGAAGAGACCCCAAATCATGGGGTGGAGAAAGGGGATAAAAAGAAGTTCAGAAAAAATAATTAAAAGAAAGAAAATAAATAAAGAAAAATAAAAAAGAAATATATATATATATATATATATATTTATATATATATTATATATATAAGACTGGTGACTAGAACAGGGTTACCCACTTAATTTTGGGACTATTTTGGTTTCTTAGAAGAACTACCTCCCAAAATTTTAAAGAATGAAAAACATATATATGGGTAAATGCAATGAAGGGATGGAATATGACTATAAATATGAAAAAAAAATTTTTTAATTTTTAAAAATGGAGTTGATAAAGTAAGTTGGTTGGGAGAATAAAGAAAAAGAAAGTGGAGAGAATTTGCTTGGGCTGGAGACTAGAACAAGCCCAGAGCTAGATTTAGGGATACATTTTGATCTATTAGAAGAAGTTTTACCCCAAATTTTTTAGAAGAAAAAACCCTATGTGTATACAAAAAATAAAGTTAGATACAATGAAGGATAAAATATGACTATAATAATGAAGGTTCAAAAAAGATTATTATTTTTTTTAATGAAAGGTATTGTTAAGGTAAACTAGTTATAAAATATTAAAAGAGGAAAGGGTAAAAGTTAAAAAAAATTTAGAAGAAGAAAAAAAATAAACTTAAAAAAATTAAATTACCTGCAAGAGTAAAGAATCATGGGGAGAAAGCCATGAATTCCATGCTTTGCTGTCATCTCCTCTGGAATTCCGCTGCTCTCTTTGGTAAGTGAACTTGGTCTTGGCTGGATTTCTTGTTGATCTTCTGGGGGAGGGGCCTGTTGTAGTGATTCTCAAGTGTCTTTGCCCCAGGTGGAATTGCACCGCCCTTACCAGGGACCGGGCTAAGTAGTCCACTTGGGTTCGCTTTTGGGAGCTTTTGTTCCCTGAATGCTTTCCATAGAGTTCTGGAGGACGGGAATGAAAATGGCGGCCTCCCAATCTCTGGCCCGTAGGAGCCGAGAGTTGGGGGCCCCACTCCTTAGTGTACTTGCAGAGAAAAGCGCTCAATAACTCCCTTCTCCCTGGCCTCTGGCCACGCTCCAAGCTCACCTAGCCTGCGACCGGTTCAAGGTAACCCCGAGCTGAGAGGTCACTCCTTGGCTCTGTCTCTGTAGCCGACTTCCCCGCTCTAATACCTGCAAGCTCTGTGACACTCAGACACCCTTGATCCTTCTGTGATCCTGTGTGGGCTTCACCCACACTGACCTCATATGGGCTTCACCTGGTTTACCCTCTGGAGCGATGTCCCTCAGTGCAGCAGACTTTTAGAAGTCCTGATTTTGTGGTCTGCCGCTTGTCGGGAGCCGGCCCCTCCCCCCGCAGTGTATCTTCCCATCACTTTGGATTCACTCCTCCGCCATCCTACCTTTCAGAAAGTGGTCGATGTTCTGTTTCTAGAATTGTTGCTCTTCTTCTCTTCGGTCTCCTGTTGGATTTATAGGTGTTCGCAATGGATTGATAAGCTATCTAGCTGATCTCTTGCTACCTGATGTAGTCTCAGCCTGCTACTTTTTCACCAACTTGACTCCTCCTCTGACCCATTCATTCTTTGTAGGATGCTCTTTAGCCTCCATGCGTTTGAGTTCTTTCCAACTTTCCTCATGTAATTGAGTTCTAGCTTCAGAGCATTGTGGTTGGAAAATATGCAGGGGATGATCCCAGTCTTTTCATACTGGTTGAAACCTGATTTGTGATCCAGGATGTGGTCTATTCTGGAGAATGTTCCATGTGCACTAGAGTAGAATGTGTATTCTGTTGGTTTGGGAATGGAATGTTCTATATATAACTGTGATGTCTGTCTGGTCCAGTGTGTCATTTAAGGCCTTTATTTCCTTGTTGATCTTTTGCTTGGATGATTGTCCATTTCAGTGAAGGGGGTGTTAAAATCCCCTACTATTATTGTATTGTTGTTGATGTGTTTCTTTGATTTTGTGATTAATTGGTTTATATAGTTGGCTGCTCCCATGTTAGGGGCATTAATATTTAAAATTGTTAGATATTCTTGTTGGACAGACCGTTTGAGTATGGTATAGTGCCTTTCCTCATCTCTTATTATAGTCTTTGGCTTAAAATCTAATTGATCTTATATAAGGATTGCTACTCCAGCTTTCTTTTGATACCCATTAGCATTGTAAATTGTTTTCTACCCCCTCACTTTAAATTTGGTGGTGTCTTTGGGTCTAAAATGAGTTTCTTGTAGACAGTATATTGATTTTTTTTTTTTTTTATCCATTCTGATACCCCGTGTCTTTTGATTGGGGCATTTAGCCCATTAACATTCAGGGTAACTATTGAGAGATATGAATTTAGTGCCATTGTATTGCCTGTAAGATGACTGTTACTGTATATTGTCTCTGTTCCTTTCTGGTCTACTACTTTTAGGGTCTCTCGTTGCTTAGAGGCCTCCTTTCAGTGTTTTTTGTAGGGCTGGCTTGGTGTTTGCAAATTCTTTTAATTTTTGTTTGTCCTGGAAGCTTTTTATCTCTCCTTCTATTTTCAATGATAGCCTAACTGGATAGAGTATTCTTGGCTGCATATTTTTCTCATTTAGTGCTCTGAATATATCATGCCAGTTCTTTTTGGCCTGCCAGGCCTCTGTGGTTAAGTCTGCTGCCAATATATTATTGCTACCATTGTATGTTACATACTTCTTTTCACAAGCTGCTTTCAGGATTTTCTCTTTGTTGCTAAGATTAGTAAGTTTTACTCTTAGATGTCGGGGTGTGGATCTATTTTTTTTTATTTTGAGGGGGGTCCTCTGTTCCTCCTGGATTTTGATGCTTGTTCCCTTTGCTATATTAGGGAAATTCTCTATTATAATTTTACTCCAATAAACCTTCTGCCCCCCTCTTTCTTTTTCTTCTGGAATCCCAATTATTCTAATATTGTTTAGTATTATGGTATCATTTATCCCTCAAATTCTCCCCTCCTGGTCTAGTAGTTGTTTGTCTCTCTTTTGCTCAGCTTCTTTATTCCCCATCATTTGGTCTTCTATATCACTAATTCTCTCTTCTGTCTCATTTATCCTAGCAGTAAGAGCCTCCATTCTTGATTGCACCTCATTAATACCTTTTTTTCAAATTTTAGCTTACTTAGATTTTAGTTCTTTTATTTCTCCAGAACGGGATTTTATTTCTCTAGACAGGGTTTCTCTAATATCCTCCATGCCTTTTCAAGCCCAGCTAGCATCTTGAGAATTGTCATTCTGAACTCTATATCTGACATATTACCAATGTCTGTATTTTTTAGGTTTCTAGCTGATGGCACTGCTTCTTGTTCTTTTTTATTTGTGATGAGTTTTTCTGCCTTGCCATTTTATCCAGATAAGAATATTTGAACAAGAGAATAAAATTAAAAAGGGTCGCAAAACCCCCAGAAAAATGTATGCTAACCAAATCAGAAGAGACCCTAAACCGGGGTGGGGGTAGGGTGTGAGGGGAGGGGATAAAAAGAATGTAAATTAAAAAAATATATATATTTTTTACTTAATTTTCTTTATAGATATATATTTAATTTCTTATCATATATATATATACACACACACATATTCACACATACATACATACATACATATTATATATGCTGGTGAATAGATCAGTGCCACCCACTTGATTTTGAATGTATTTTGGTGTCTTAGAGGAAACTACCTCCCAAAATTTTAAAGATAGAAAACTTATATATATACAAAAATAAGGGTAAACATGATGAAGGGGTGGAATATCACTGTAAAGATGAAAATTAGAAAAAATTCTAAAAAGGAACTGAGAAGTTGGTTGAAAAAAGAAAGAAGAAAAAAAAAAAGGGAGAGAATGTGCTCAGACTGGAGACTAGACCAAAGCCCTGTGCTAGATTTAGGGTATATTTTGATCTATTAGAAGAAATTGTACCCCAAAATTAAAAAAAAATTCTGTATGTATACAAAAAATAAGATTAAATACAATGAGGGATAAAATACGACTATAATAATGAAGGTTTAAAAATATTTTTTTGAAAAGTATTGTTAAGATAAACTAGTTAAAAAAAGGAAAGAGGAAAAGTTAAAAAAAATCATTATAAGAAAAAAAATTAAAAAAATTTAATTTAATTTTGCAAGACTAGAGGATCTTGGGGAGAAGGCCTTGAATTCCATACATTGCTTTCCCCTATCTCTGGAGTTCCACTCTTCTCCTTGATTGGTGAGCTAGGTCTCGGCTGGATGTTCTTGCTGATCTTCTGGGGGAGGGGCTTGTTGTAGTGATTCTCAAATGTCTTTGCCCGAGGCGGAATTACACTGCCCTTGCAGGGGGCCAGATTGAGTAATCTGCTCTGGTTTGCTCTGGGGAGCTTTTGTTTCGTGAATATGCTTTTTGTAGAGCTCTGGAGGACATGAATGAAAATGGCAGCCTCCCAATCTCCAGCCTGGAGGATTCGAGAGCTCGGGGCCACACTCCTCAGTGTGTCCTTGGAGAAAAATGCTTAATCACTCCCCTCTGCCTGGTCTTCAGCTGTGCTCTGGGCTCACTGGGCCTGTGATTGAGCGTTTCTGTCTCTGGTGCACAGCCCGGTTTGGAGTCTGCAAACCCAGCACTTTCCTGCCTCCATAGGAGGAAAGTGAGTCTTCCTGGATCTGCCACTTGTGGGGTCCCTGCTCAAAGAGCAGTGACCCGACTATGTTGCAGATCACAGTTTAAGGTAACCCCGAGCTGAGAGCTCACTCCTTGGCTCCTTCTCTGTAGCCGGCTTCCCGGCTCCAATACCTGGGATCTCTGGCACACTCAGATACCCCCGATCTTTCAGTGGCCCCGTGGTTCTGAGACGACACTGTCCCTGTGAGGGCTCCACCCCCGCTTAGCCTCTGGAGTGATGTCCCTCAGTGGAGCAGACTTCTAATAGTTCTGATTTTGTCTCCGCTGCTCTACCACTTGCCGAGGGCTGGCCCCTCCCCCCGCGTTGTATCTTCCCATTGCTTCGGATTCACTTCTCCACACGTCCTACCTTTCAGAATGTGGTCAGTTTTCTGTTCCTAGAGTTGCTGCTCTTCTTCTCCTCGATCTCCTGTTGAGTTTGTAGGTGTTCAGAATGGTTTGATAACTATCTAGCTGAACTTCTGCGACTTGATGTCATTTCAGTCCGTTATCCTCCGCCATCTTGCCTCCTTTCACAATGTAGTATTATTAACTGTAGCCATCACGTTGCACAGGAGATGCCCAGAACATGTTCCTCTTACAACTGGAAGTTTGTACCCTTTGATCAATATCTCCTCATTTCCCAAACTCCCCAGCAATTGGGAACCAGAGTTCTACTTACTCCCTGCTTCTCTCAGTTTGGCTTTTTTACATACCACATTTAAGTGAGATCATATAGTATTTGCCTGTCACTGACTTATTCCTCTTAGCATAATGCCCTCAAGGTCCATCTATGTTGTTACAAGGGCAGGTTGTTTTTTCTTTTTTGGGGGGTAAATGTTCTGTTATTTATATATAACACATTTTCTTTATCCATTTGTCCACCAATGGATACCTGGTTTTTTTCCATGTTTTGGCTATTATAAATAATGCTGCAGTGAATATGGGGGAGGGTTACAGATATAATTTCATTTCTTGTGGATATATACTCAGATGTAGGATTGGATGGATCATATGGTAATTCATTTTTAATTTTTTGAGGAATCTTTGTTTTGCAGAGAAGAGAAATCATCAACAAACTGAAAAGACATCCTACGATTGGAGGAAACATTTGCAAACATATTTGATAATGGAATAATATTCTAATATATAAGTAACTCATGCACATTAATAGCAAAAATAAATTAAATTTCATTACAAAATGGACAAATTACCTGAATAGACATTTTTCCAAAGAAGACCTACAAATGGCCAACAAGTAAATGAAATCATCAATAATCATCAGGAAAATGCAAATCAAAACCACAAAGAAATGTTAACCTGCTCCTGTTGGAGTGGCCATTACTAAAACAACAAGAGATGCATGTTGAGAGGGATTGGGAGAAAGGAGAACCCTTAAGCATTGCTGGTAGAAACATAAAGTGATACACCACTATGGAAAACAGTATGGAGTTTCTACTTTGATCTTTGTATTTTACATTGTCTTTTGGAAATTGTACCAAATACTGCCCTGCCTTTGTCCTCTTGATCACACAGGACTTGAAGCCCCACAACTACACTCCACATGTTCCCTTCTTAGCTGGTTTCTAGTTATAGTCCTCAAAGAGGAGGAAGGAGATTAGGAGGCTAAAGGACGAGGGAAGGTTTGTTTGTTTTGTTTTTTTTTTTCCCTTCATATGATTCTGTTAGTGGCAATGGCAGGCTGCAGCAAGTAACTGCAGGTGTCTGTGGGCTCAAGAAATGTTGGTGATTCCAAAGTGGTAGTGGGTTGGCAATGGCAGGAGTTCCAGCCGCCTCCATGACAATGACTCTGGTGAGGCTGGGATCAGTAGTAACAGGCTCCTTCTGCTCAGTTAATGCTCAAAGTACCCTCAGCACTTCAGTGCCCAATGAAGGTCCATGGGCTCCTGCCCAAAGGTGGTAGCAGATTTCTGATCATTGGGCAACACTCCTTTGTTCCCTTTGTTACTCTAGTCCTTCTAACACCTAACAATTTCCAAATATTTGGGATATACCTTCTTCTTCCTTCTGCCCCCTTTAGCCCTATCCACATCTTCTCTGGCTGAACTATCTAGAGATAGTTGATTTCCTGACTATTCATAGATTAAAACAGTGTTCATTTTATACCTATATCTATCCAGTATGTATTTTGTGTCTGTCATTTTTAGTGGTTATATGGTATTCCATTATGTGGGTGTACCATAATTTATAATGAACCCTTAGCAATACACTTTTAGGCTGTTTCTAGTACCTTGCTGTTACAGGCATTGCTTATCCATGTCAAGTATATGTGCAGGATAATTTCCTAGAAGAGGAATTGCTTCATCAAAGGCTTTGTGAATTTTAAATGTTGATACATATTATCACATTACTCTGTGAAGGGAGTATACTAAAATATAGTTCCCCAAACAATGAAAGAGAATGACTACTCATAGCTTATCCAGCAAAATGTATTTTTAAAATTTTTACTTTTGACAATTCAATAGATTAAAATGATCCTGTATTAATAATTAAATATATGCTTCTTTAAAGTAAATTTGAACCTCTTTAAATGTCTAAAGGCCATTTTCATTTCCTTTTCTTTATGCTACCTTGTATGCCTTTTTAATTTATCATTTCTTTGATTTATAGTATTTCTTTATAATCTAAGGATAATAGTTCATTGTCGTTTATATTGCATGATTTTCCCCATATGACATTTTCTTTTCAGTTTCTTTTTTTTACAAACTTTTGTAGTACTTATGTAGTCAATCTTTTCTTTATCTAATGAATAATTTATTTTATAATTCTGGGTTTTGTGTTTTCTTTGGAAAGGCCTTCCAAACACTGGGATTTGGAGTACATTTTTTTGTGGCTTTTACTAATGTTTTTATGGCTTAATTTTTTTTTCTTATATTCAAATCTTTGACCAATCTGGGATGTATTTGGTGTTAGGGAAAGAAATGTCTGACATTTTCCCCCCACATGGTTAGCAATCTGTTCCAGTGTAACTCATTGAAGTCATTGATATGCTTATTTACTAATCTGAAGTTCTTCCTTCATCATATGCTCACTTTGAGTATTCTCCATGGAGTTGTTTATATTTGTGCCAGTACCAAGCTATTTACATTAGTATTTATACATTGTTTTAACATCTGATTATTCCCCCCTTTTATACTTCAGTTTAAAATTTTTCTTTTATTCTTGGAATATTTATTTTTCCATATAAAAGTTGGAATTATTTTGCCTAGTTAAAAATCTGTCCTTCTAAAAATCGATATGTCTTTCAGTTTATAATTGGTTTGGAGAAAATGGAACAACCTTCTATATATTTCAAAATAGCAGATTTCTGATCACAAAGTCATTATTTTTTTCTGCCTAATGAAGCTATTATTGGCAAATCACATGTAATAAATTGAGTATCCAGCTGGTGCTGGTCTGAACATTTTACAGATTTCACTTCAACATTATAAAGCATTGTCTTATTTAATCCCCACAAGAACTAAATTTCAGCATCCCTCTTACCTTTGTTTTACAGATGAGCCAGAAACTTAGGAAGTTTTAGTCTCTTTTCTGGGATACCATATCTAGAAAGTTATATAATGACAGTAATATGATTGTTAATTTTATATGTCAACTGGACTAGGGCTGAATCCTCATATAGCTGGTAAAACATTATTTACGGGGTGTGTCTGTGAGAATGTTTTAGGAAGAGATTAGTATTTGAATCCATTGACATAGTAAATAAGATCACCCTAACTAATGGGGTTAGGCATCATCCAATTTGTTAAGAATCTGTTGGAAGAAGAGTAGACTAATTCTTTGCTTGAGCTGGGACATCCATCCTCTCCTGCCCGAAGACACCAGAGATCTTGCTTTAGACTTGTACTGTGGCCTACACCATTGGTTCCTCTGCTTCTTGGGCCTTAGGGTCTAGACTAGAACTACACCACTGGTTTCCTGGGCTTCCAGTTGACAGACTGCAGATTGTGGGACTTCTCAGCCCCCATAATTGTGTGAGTCAGCCCCTCATAATGAATTGCTTTCTGTATATCTCTGTATATGTTGTTGGTTCTGTTTCTCTAGAGAACGCTCATACAAGCAGCTCCATCATGGACCATAATTCTACCATTATTCAGTGCTAAAGCATTGCAGATAGGTGGCTGAATACCTACTTTATTAAAAATACAAACTATTATAAATTTATATAAAAGTATACATTTATAAAAATATAATCATGAAGTTGACATCTCCATTTGACTCTTTTTAGATATCCTAATTAGGAAGCAAGAGAGTTTTCACTTATGTGATGTGCACATGGGCCTTTTTGCTTTCAAAGGAAAATAGTTAATCCTGGAGAAGTTAACATGGAAGGGTGAAGCAAACTCTGTAAGAGCTTAGGGCTGGGAGGGATTATAGATATCGTTGAATTCTGTCTCATTTTAATGATAGAGGCAGTGAATCCAAGAGAAAGGAAGAGACCTGTCCTAGGTTCCTCCGTGAATCTGTGGCAGACTCAGTCTAGTGTCCATTTCCCGTCACTCAATTCACTGCTTTTTCTATGAGTTGCACTGCTCTCTCTTGAATATACCATGGCAGAATCTCATGGCCAAGAAGCTATTTCTCCTGGGAGGTTGGGCTTTATCTGTATACTGGGTTTGTGGTCCTTGACTTAGTACACTTTGAAGTTCCATAGGTTCATAGCATTTGATACCTTTCCTGTAAGTATAAGAGGGAAGGGTTGATGTCCTTGAGGCATTTCATAGCATGGATTCACTTCTACATGAAAGCCCATCTCATGCTGGCTCTAAGGGATAAGGAAACAGGGCCACTAGGAAGTGGCTTAAAACAAAGGTTGATTGTGCCTTGCATGAACTGCTCTATTTGTAAGCATAGGGATGGAGGTCTGAATATACAGGATGTCATCATTTCTAGGTAGCCAGGACTTAATAATGGGATTCTTGATTCAAATAGGGTGTTAGGAAGAAAAGTAGCAGTAGCGGGTCTCAGTAGAAGCTTGAAGGAGTTTTAAATTTGACTTGAGCCCACATCCAGTGATTTTTTATAGGGATCTCTGGGTTCCTTGTTAAAATATAGAGAGTTAGACTGTCAACTATATTTTTGCTTGGGTATTATTGTGAAGGCACTTTCTGATGTTTTCATGCACTTGCTATTCAGAGTTATAGACACTGTGAATATTTCATAAGATAGCCACAGATATTAATAGCATTTGGGATGCTTACATAATATGTCATTTTAGCAAAAAGTGTTTTTATTGTTTGCCAATTTTCTTATTTTTTATATTCATGGGGAACAGAAGAAAATGAATGACATCCAGTAGAAACTCTCTTACTTGGGAAGCCTTGAGACGTTTGTACTTATTTTCTCTTTCTCTTAAGCAGAGGCCTTTGAAGTACAAAAGCTAGGGAACCTAAGTCCTCAAGGAGTGATGTCTGAAACTAAGGATGGATAAAGCCCTGCTAGAACCAGGCAATGACTCCTGAGGCTTACTTAAATTGGTGAACACTAAATGGAACGTTCTGACACATTAATGTCGTAATGTCATTAGAATTGCTTGAGATTTGTTTAAATTCTGATTCTAAGATTCCTTCTCAAGAGAGTCTCAGTAGCATTCCTTGGATTGAGCTCAGAAATCTGCATTTTAAATAACCACTTAAGGTGACTCTGACATTTGTGGTCCAAATCACACTGTAGCTAAGAGGGGAGGGAGGACCTCTATTTCTTTCTCACCAGCAGGAAGTTTCGTCGTGTCACAAATCACACAATTTCAAAAATAAAATACACCTTATAGATTATTGCACTAATCCAAACTATTATCTCTTTTTAGGAACTGTCCAGGATATTCCCACTGGAAATTACTTTGTTTTGCAAAGTCCCCCTTTATTTTTTTTATTTATTTATTTTTTTTAAGATTTTTATTTATTTATTTGAGAGAGAGGCAGTGAGAGAGCATGAGCGAGGAGAAGGTCAGAGGGAGAAGCAGACTCCCCGTGGAGCCAGGAGTCTGATGCGGGACTCGATCCCGGGTCTCCGGGATCATGACCTGAGCCGAAGGCAGTCGTCCAACCAACTGAGCCACCCAGGCGTCCCGCAAAGTCCCCCTTTATAGTGAATCAAAATCTTTCTCCCAATGGCTTCTGGTCACTATCCTTTAGCTTTCAGGACAACATGTAAAAAAGTTCAGTTCCTGTTTGATACATTAAAAGATCGTCTCTCTAGACCCCTTTGATGCTTCCATTCCCTGTTCAAAAAATTCCTAGTCGTAAAGCATTCAGAATTTGTAACATGATAGAAAATTTCAAGGCATGGAAAACAGTTGAGCAGGTGTTTCCTCTGGGTAATATAGGCTGCCTATCCCTTTGGGATGTTAGGTAATTTTGTAGATGGATTAGTTCTTCAATTGCTATGCCCATTCTAGTTGAATTGCCCTTAACCACCTTGGTTGAAACCTTCCCTATAGTTCAAGTGGGCAATACAGTTAGGGAATCCATACTGCCAACTTCCACGACACCCATTTTCCTAAAGATCTATTTCCAAAGTGTTAATTAGATACTCCTGTCTGGTTATCATGTGTTTGGTGCTGCTGATGTGGTTTCTGTTGCCGTGATAGGATAGTTAGGATGTCTCACACCCTAATTCTCCTGTGGAATAGCCTTTTTAACTTCTCAGTTTTCTGTTTCTTGTAAGTTAGAGGGAATAGTAGCAGGGATACAGAGCACTAGTTGCACTATTTCTTTTTTTTAATTATTATTTTATTTTATTTTATTTTTTGCACTATTTCTTCTAATAACTGCTTTTTACTTGACCTTTATTCCAGGAGAACTAGCTCCCCCAGCTTTTGGGAAACTCAGGTTGGAGTTGTTAGGCGAATCTTCCCAAAAGGAATGAAACACGTTAAGCAGGCCAGAGGAATAGACAGAATTTGCATGGAAGAGATAAGATGGGAAGACATTCCAGATAAGGCATATAACAGGAGAAGAATCTTGGAGCTGGCCTGGGTGATTGTGTTGGGAATGTGTGATGCATATGTATGTGTGGTGAGGGATGATCACAATTCAAGGATCTCAGCCTAGATACCAAGTTGATATTAAGGAATTGCAGAAGGTAAAAAACATGCAGAGTGGAGAGGGGCAGCTATTCTCAAATGTCGTGCAAAAATGATTAGACTTTATGCTGATGCTTCATCTAACATCCTGAGATGAAACTCATCACATGACTGCCAACATGTTAGGAAAATAATCGAACTAGGATATGATTTGGTATAGTTCAGTTACTTAGCCTGGTATTATCCTCTGTTGGAGGAGAGTTAGGGTCAGCTTCTTTAATCAAGTTCCATGGCAGAACATTGACAAGAACATGGCTGTAACTGGTTTCCACTATATTAGAACATTCTCTTGGAAGGTAGGCACAAGAAAAAATAGGACCTGAGACATTGACATTTATATTAGCAGGGTCAAATATAAAAGTATCACAAAGATTGTGGTATGGCCAACAATTATGATAAAAATAAACTCAGATTAGATATCTGTTATTCACTCTTTACTGATAGTATAAGTTCTCATGACGTGTGTACGTAAATATATGTGTAAAACACCTGTAATATATGTATGTTGCTTTAAGTCGATTTGTTTGCAGAAAGTGGTAGTATATTTTTATGGATGGATGTAATATTTCAATATCTAAAGCAATAAAGCAACTTTAATAATGTTCTGTGAGCCAGCCAGATTAGAGGCACAAGTTAAAAAAAAAATATCAGAAACTTCATTAATTCAATTAGTTTCCAGATGAAGAGAGGAGATAAACCTAGTGAATTCTGCAGTGTGATCACACATATCATATTGCACTAAGTTCTAATTGCAACCTTTTTAAAAGGATAGATGAACATGAGTTTTAGAGTTATGTGTTAAGAAAGATTTGAAAATAACTTCAAATAGAGAATATTTAGTCCAAGAAATTTTGCATAGAAAGGATAAGTATTTTTAAATATTTAAAAAACTATAACACAAAAGGGAGACTTCATTTTCATGTTTTCTTACAACTAGACTTAAGGCTAATAAGTGACAGTTATAGGAAGGGAGTGTTTAGCTCAATATAGAAAGAATGTTCTAAAAATCAAAGCTTTCTAACAGTAGAGTGATCTAAAATGATGGCCTGATGATTATATGACTATGATATTACAGAAAGGATTCCTGTGAAAATTTAACGGATGATAAAATTAGAAACCTTTATGTGCTTTTCTGTTTATAGTTTCTATTCTAAACTATTAGAGCAACTTGAATTATTTAAATTTTTTTAAATTTATTTATTTGTCAGAGAGAGAGGGAGAGAGAGCGAGCGAGCACAGGCAGACAGAGTGGCAGGCAGAGGCAGAGGGAGAAGCAGGCTCCCTGCCGAGCAAGGAGCCTAATGTGGGACTCGATCCCAGGACGCTTGGATCATGACCTGAGCCGAAGGCAGCCGCTTAACCAACTGAGCCACCCAGGCGTCCCAAGAGCAACTTGAATCATTTAATAAAAGGGTAAATTTTGTGGGAGCAAAGTGAATAAAATGTATTTCCATTTTTACCCTTACTGGAAGTCGTATGTAAATATATTTACTTGTTCTTATTTATGACATGTATTTGTAGAGACATATATTTCTAAAATACAGTAATCAAGTATTAGTAGAGTTTAGTACCTGAGTAGTGCTGTTATGAAAATGATATTATATTGCAAGATCAGTCTCACCAGGTGGAATTTATTTATTTGTGTGATTCAAAACCTGTGCCTTTTCTGAGATCCAAACAAAAATCCCAAAAGTTGAAGATTTAGAACAAACCTCAAATCTTTAAAAAGTCCAGTAGATATTTTAGTACAGTTAATCATAGGAGATTATTTTGGTTGGCTGAACAAAAGCCTGATAAAAATCTCCTTTACCCCATTCCCCTGTATCTGTTCATATCAGTTAATAACATGCAAACTTTGGGGCTGAAGGAAGATCTAGGAGAACAGCATGATGTCTAACTTCCCACCAGCTACCTGGACTGCATTTAAAGCAGGAGTGTGGCTAAATATGTTGGTTCTGGAGTCAGAGTGCCTGACGTAAAATTTTACTTTTGCTTCATCAGAGCTAAGTAAACTGGAGCAAGTAATTCAAACTTATCACTTCAGTTCTCTTATTTATAAAATTAAAAAAAATTGATCTCATACTGTTGTTCTGATAGTTACAGTAATAGCTAGTGTGTATTGAGTGATCACCGTGTATCTGGCACAGTTCTAAGCACATGGAGTGTATCTACTCACTTCATCCTCCTAATTTGCTACAAAGTTGGTTTGATTGCCTCCATTTTTTTCAGATGAGAAACTGAAGTACAAAGAGATTCAGCAATTTACTCAAAGTCGTAGTATTAACCCAAGCAACCTGGCTTCAGAGATGAAGTTTTGAAGTATTACTCCCTAACTATATCAAATCCTAGCACACAGTAAATAATTAAATAATTTATAGTTGTTGTTATTATAGTGAATATTACATTTTGCATTGCTCAGATACTGAACTCTTGTATTTGATTACCATATTTTAGAAATAAAGATGAGGGGTACCAGGGTGACTCAGATGGTTAACCGTCCTGGGATTGAGCCCTGCATGGGGCTGGGCTCTCTGCTCAGTGGGGAGCCTGCTTCCCCCTCTCCTTCTGCTGCTCTCCCAGCTTGTGCTCTCTCACTCTCTCTGTCAAATAAATAAATAAAATCTTAAAAAAAAAAAAAAAAGTTGAGATCTGGGCAGAGACATAATGGTGGAAATTGGCATAACTGACTGAATGAAATCTTTTCTGAGGCTCTAGACCCAAATGGAACACTAGATTTCAGGTAGGAACCTAGAAAAGGCCATCTCTCTGCCTCTGTTCAGAATTTGTTTAGGGGCGCCATGGCAGGCTGCAGCAAAGGTGAGGCTTCACAAGTAACTTTGCAGTCGGTGAGCGTATACCCTGGGATAGGGTAGAAACTGCATGGCAAAGTTGGCTGACACACTACTTTGTACACATGCTTAAGCACCACTTTTAGGACTTCTAAAATAGCCAAAAGATATCATGTGGTGAATTTATTTTCATTAGGTATACCAGGGGCATCTCAAGCTACCATAATTTGATTATAAAAAATAAATGTGGGCTCCACTTTTGGTGGCAGCTCAGGAAGATCCTATCATACAGATCCTCCCTCAGATAACAAATATGAAATCTGGAAAAAATATATGTAATTATATACTTATATATAATAGTTCATAAAATATTTTAATATTTATAAAATATCTTATATATGTATGTGTGTGTGTGTATATATATTTTTTTTTTTCTCCCCTCACTTTGTTTCCAGCTGAGGAGAGGCCCCAGTCAGCACATGTGGGATATTAAAACTTTGAAAGAAAATCTGCTGTCAGTTTGGCCTGAAGAAACATCAGATGGAAATGAGGGCAACCGCAGTTTTGGGAAAACAAGATGGGGATCCTGGGGAGCCAGCCGTAGAGGGAAAGTCCAATAATTAGTATATGAACTCTTCCCAAATATCTACCTGACCCTTGAACCACAGCTGTGTGTGGTAGACTTCAAATAGCACAACAAAGCTACAGGAAAGAATTCAGACCAGAACTGCTGCCCAAGAGAGAGTATGCAGTGTGAATTTAACCAAAGCAGCCTGCTAAGACAAGCAAATCAACACTACATGTGGTAATGTAAGAGAATCCAGAATCTCTACAGCCTTAAATCTGTATGCCTAGGAAACAATCCAGAATTATTCAACATAGGAAGAAACAAGATGCAAATCATCATTTTAGGACAAAGGAGCAGTTGGAAAAAACTGATCCTGAAATGATCTAGATGTTGAGATTATCAGACAGAAAATTGAAAGCAGTTGATATAGTTATGCTCAGTGATATAAATGAAAATACAATTGCAATGAATGAAAAAATTAGAATGTTTCATTTGAGAAATAAAAAATATTCAATATGGGATTTTTTTGAAGTGGGAAATACAATATCAGAAGGAAAAAAAAACTTATGGGATGGGCTTAAGAGTAAAATATAGATGACAAAGAAAGTGGCTGGTAAAATTTATGATAGAATAGGAAAGGATAGGGGCACCTGGGTGGCTCAGTCGGTTAAAGCCTCTGCCTTCGGCTCAGGTCATGATCCCAGGGTTCCGGGATCGAGCCCTGCATCGGGCTCTCTGCTCAGCGGGGAGCCTGCTTCCTCCTCTCTCTCTCTGCCTGCTTCTCTGCCTACTTGTGATCTCTGTCTGTCAAATAAATAAATAAAATCTTTAAAAAAAAAAAAAAAAGAATAGGAAAGGATATTCTGTCTGAAGACGGAGGGAAAAAATGGAAAACAGATTTAAAGACATAAAATTTGCTTTACCATATGTGAAATTTGATTTCAAGAAGGAAGAAAAATATGGGCAGAAAAATACATGAAGGCATAACGTCCCCCTAATTCCCAGATTGGACAAGGACATAGATTTATAGATTCAGAAAGCTAAAAGACTCCAAACAGGATAAATAGAAACAAGACTGTGCCTAGGCACATTATAACTAAACTTATGACAACCCAATATAGCATCTCTAACGCCGCCAGGGAAAAAAATGGTACATTATATACTGGGGAACAAAACACGATGCTGAACAAAAGAGTACATGCTGTGTGATTCTACATGTGAAATCCAAGAAGGAATAAAATTAGTCTGGAGTGACAGGAAGCACATCCATAGTTGCTGAGGGTGAGGATGACGTCAGAGGGACCTAAGGAGTCTTTCTGAGGTGTTGGGCATATGTATCTTGATGGTAGTCATGTTTACGTGATTGCATCAATTTATCAAAATTCACTGAATATGTACACTAACAGGGTGCATTTTATTTTTTATGTTGTAGCTCAATACAGTCAATTTAAATAAATGAAAGCAGTGTTTGGAAATTATCCTCCTAAATGTAGCTGGATATCAGTGACCCTAATGATCTCAGCCAACGCTATTGCCTTGTCAGGGGAAGGTTAAGATAGAAGAAGAAAATACACCTTTTAGGTAATGTAGATTTAGAAAATAATTAAGTCAGTATGTTCACAGAAACAATTTCAGAGGCATAAGTTTAGCAGAGCAGCAAAGTTTCTGATTTAGTTTCTACCAGCTTGTTCAGATACTTAGAATTTTTTTTTTAAAGATTCAAATTTGTTCATTATTTGTATCAACTAAAACCTCCTGAAATCATGCAGTATTGAACTATGTCTTTTCCAAGTCTACTTCCTTTGCCAAAATCCTACCAGAATTATGAAATTCTGAGATTTTATTTGCCAAAATGACTAGAATAATATTTGTAGTTTTTTCAGTATCTTACAAAAGTACTGTTTTAGGAACTATGAACACTTAGAATTCGATATCATTTTTATTGCTTCAGTCATAAGAAATAGGGAAGGTAGGGTCTTTGTGATAGTTTATATGCTCACTGTGTCTTTATATTCTCTAGCTTTGAATTAGAATGTGTCAGGATTTTTCAGGACCACTCATTTCATTGAATTTTAACAAGTCACAGAATGTAATACTTTTTTACAAAGCATTTTCTTATTTTGTGCTATTAACAAAATTTTAATTTTGGAAAAAATATCATAATTATTAGGGTTCATGTAAATTTACACTGTACAGAAACCTTGATGTATTGGGGCCAAAAAAGGGAAAAGGTAAAACCCATATAGCATATAGATGCTATAGTGAGTAAGAGAGCATCTCTGACCTCAGGAAGAGGATAGTTTTTTGAAGAAAATAAAGGAGGTAGCATAGTGCCAAGAAGGGCTTGATAAATGCCACAGAGCTGACTGTGAACCACTCAGTCTGTGTCCCACGGCTTCCTCAGATGTCTGAGCACATAATGTGGTACCAGTGACTAGGACTTTTTTTTTTTAAGATTTTATTTATTTATTTGACAGAGAGGGAGATCACAAGTAGGCAGAGAGAGAGGGGGAAGCAGGCTCCCTGCTGAGCAGAGAGCCCGATGCGGGGCTCGATCCCAGGACCCTGGGATCATGACCTGAGCTGAAGGCAGAGGCTTAACCCACTGAGCCACCCAGGTGCCCTAGGACTTTGATTTTTAATATCATCCTCTCCCCTTCCTACAGATATTGTCAACCCCACATTATCTCTTAACTCTCAGGTTTGTCATGGTCCCCTCTTGTCTAAACTATATACAAAAGAAGAAAAAAGGGGCACCTGGGTGGGTCAGTCAGTTGAGCCTCTGCCTTCAGCTCAGGTCATGATGCCAGGGTGCTGGGATCAAGCCCCACACGGGGTTCCCTGCTCATCAGGGAGTCTGCTTCTCCCTCTCCCTCTGCCTTCTGTTCCCCTCCTTGTGCTCTCTCTTTCTGTGTCAAGTAAATAAATAAATAAAATCTTAAAAAAGAAAAAAAGAAAACATCAGTTTTCCCATTAAACGTTTGAGTAAAGGAAAGAGGCATGCTTTGAATGGGTAGCTCTTTAACATGGACGTGATCTGGTGTGAATTAGCAACTCACCTGGAAATGCTTTATTGCTCTTGCTGCTGCTTGTTTACGTTTCCTTGAACCAGCTTTTATAAATTATCCCTTAATATGTCCTGGACAGTTTGGTTTGGGGAGGATGCTCACTTTCCCCAAGGAGCTAATGAAAATTCAGTGTTTGCCTATTCCCTGGACCTCATTGCAAAAATCAATGCCTGAAATACAATGGCTGCATAGTGATGATGTGTGGTTGTGGTGCTTTCACGGAGCTAAAAATTACAGCTCCAAAGGCAGTCTTTCCTTCTCTACTCTGAAAACTTTAGATTCACACATCTGCCGCCTTCTTGACCCTGAGCTTTCTATCTTCTTGCCAGACAAGGATGTTTTCTTTCTTTTGTGGATAGTGCTGACCCTTCCTGGAAGCTAGGCCCGGGGGGAAGGGGGGACTGCTTACTGCACACCTGTAGCTAGATTTGAAATCTCCACAGTATCCCTGACTAAAGAATGGTGCAACCTGAAAATTGCAGAGTAGCTTTCTGACTTTTTAGCATTGAGTTTTATTTGCTGGTGTGAAAACCCAATAGCAGCCTGTTTACTAGGTCAACAAAACCAAGGGATTTATTTCCGTTATTGGAGTTTGTGGAGTTAGGATATTTGCTAAGAAAGAATGGGACATGGAATTATGGAAAACAGGATAAGATTTGGGCGCTTTCTCTTTAATGCCTTTAAAATAGGAGTTTTAAACAAGGTCCAGGTAGGTTTGCTGAGGACCTGAGACCAAGGATGGAATTTGAGGGGTGTTTAACATCATGTGTGGGATTTTGAACTTATAGGAATTTGGGAAGACATTGAAATTCACTGAATTTCAAAGGGATACCACCTCAAGGTATATGGTTTCAGTCTGATAATTGTTCAAGGAGATAGCAGTAGCTGTGTGATCATCAGCAATCCACTTACTTGACATGCTGTTCTAACAACTACACAAAAGGAATAATAGAAATACCTCAAAAGGTTCTGAGAAAATGCTTGTAATACATGTAGTATTATGCATTACTACAGATTCGTATTTGTTTTTGTTTTGTCTAAGGATAGTCCTAAAGGCAACAAATAATAACTACCCTGGAGAAGAAAAATTAGAAAGGAACCTGATATCTGTCTTCCCTATATTCTATGAACTATGTGAATGAAAGATGAAGCTTATTTTGGAGACCCCCAAGAGAGGGAAATTGAACTAATGAATAAAATTATCCTGAGATGGCTCCATAAAGAACATCCTACTGTGTCAGTGTCTAAAAATGGGATAGCCTGCTTCTGTTAAAAATGTATTTTCTGTCACTGGAGGTACAAAAACAATTACTGAGTAATTCAGAAAGGTTGAGAAACTTACCCAAGTCCATGTAGTTAATAAAGCTAGAGTTAGGATGAAAACTTTAATCTGAAAGCCCTTGCGAAATTTGTGAGTGGTAGATTCTCTCCTGACACACTTCCCATCTCTCCGTTAGAGAGGCATATGTTTGCCTACAGGTGGCACTGTTGAACAATTTGTTAAGTGACTTAATTGCTAAGTTAAATAAATACGTATATTTTCTCAGCATCATTAAATTTGTCTTAGATTTTTAAAACCCTGACTGTAATTTATTTGAGGCTGCTCCGGATAATGTGTAATATTTTTTAAAGGTAAGCACTAAGATATGTTCTAATTCCTCTCATGGCTGCCGCCTGTTTAGCTGGTTCAGCCCCCACGCTTAAAGAGGTGACCCGTGGGCGATCCCCTCATTAAATAGTGAAGAAATGCTACAGGTTCTCCTTGATGAAGGACACTCTTCCTTCATCACATTCTTCTGTTTCTCCCTGTGGTGATTGAGAACTGGTTAGCAGCATTCTAATCAACTGTTGTTTGACCAAATTGCCCTGAGGTCCTGGTTCCTTGTTGATCTGCCAGCGGCAGGGGAGGCTTTTGCTGTATGCCGAGGTGGGTGGATTGTTTTCTTCTGTTTTCTTAAGAAATCTTTCACATTTGGAATGCTAAGCAATTACAGCATCTAATTCTAATGTATGTAACAAACCTCCTGTTTCACCTCAGCAAAGGCTCATTATGTCTTGTAAGTGTGCTACATGTTGAATTTGCACCTTCGGTAATTAGTACAGCTACTACGCCAGCCCTCCTTCCCGCCTTCGCCAACATTTTCAGTGTTAGCAAACAAGCATCAATCACCAACCTGATGAGCAAAATTAAGGCCTCTCTGTGCAACTCAGTGCACGGGCTGGACTTAAATTCCAGGTTTAGGAGCTCATCTTTACCACTATTACAATATGTAACACGAACAACAACAGCTAACTTAATAATTGTTACTATTATTTACTATGTGTCAGATACTGTGCTACCTATGTTACATGGATTTTTTCATGGAAATCCTAATAAGAAGCCTAATAGATAGTTGTTGTGTTTGCCCACTTTATCAATAAAAAACTGAGGCACGGTGCAGTTAAATAACATGCCCCAGGCCATAGAGCCATAAAGTGTTGGGGTCGGATTGAGATGACAAGCAACCTCTGCAAGTTCACCAGGGAAAAGTTCACTCTAACCTTTTGGGATTCCCCAGGGAACCCATCAGGTCCCGGGCTCTTGTTTTTTGGGAGGTTTTTGATCACTGCTTCAATCTCGTTACTAGATATCGGTCTATTCAGGTTGTCACTTTCTTCCTGGTTCAATTTTGGGAGTTTATAGTTTTCCAGGAATGCATCCATTTCATCTAGGTTGCTTAACTTATTGGCATGTTGATAATAGCTTCTGATGATTGTTTCTATTTCCTTGGTGTTAGTTGTGATCTCTCCCTTTTCATTCATGATTTTATTAATTTGAGCTTTCTCTCTTTTCTTTTGGATTAGTGTGGCCAGTGGTTTATCGATCTTACTGATTCTTTCAAAATACCAGCTTCTAGTTTCATTGATATGTTCTACTGTATGTCTAGTTTCTATCTCATTGATCTCTGCTCTAATCTTGATTATTTCCCTTCTTGTGTGTGGAGTTGGTTTAATTTGTTGTTGATTCTCCAGTTCTTTAAGGTGCAGAGACAGCTGGTGTATTCTGGATTTTTCAATTTTTTTGAGGGAGGCTTGGATGGCTATGTATTTCCCCCTTAGGACCGCCTTTGCTGTATCCCATAGGTTTTGGACCGACGTGTCTTCATTCTCATTGGTTTCCATGAATTGTTAAAGTTCTTCTTCTTTTTTTTTTAAGGTTTTATTTATTTATTTGACAGACAGAGATCACAAGTAGGCAGAGAGCCAGGCAGAGAGAGAGGAGGAAGCAGGCTCCCTGCTGAGCAGAGAGCCCGATGTGGGGCTCAATCCCAGGATCCTGGGATCATGACCTGAGCCGAAGGCAGAGGCTTTAACCCACTGAGGCACCCAGGCTCCCCTAAGTTCTTCTTTCATCTCCTGATGAAACTCTTTTCCTTGTGGTTGAGCTCCAGTTTCAAAGCATTGTGATCTGAGAATATGCAGGGAATAATCTCATTCTTTTGGTATGAGTCCTGATTTGTGACCCAGTATGTGGTCTATTCTGGAGAAGGTTCCATGTGCACTTGAGAAGAATGAGTATTCTGTTGTTTTAGGGTGAAATGTTCTGTATATATCTATGAGGTCCATCTGGTCCAATGTGTCATTCAATGCTCTTGTTTCTTTATTGATTTTCTGCTTGGGTGATCTGTCTATTACTGAGAGAGGCGTGTTAAGATCTCCTACTATTAATGTATTCATATCAATATGACTCTATCTTGATTAATAGTTTTCTTATGTAATTAAAGAGGTAAAGGATCTGTACTTGAGGAACTACAGAACACACATGAGAGAAATTGAAGAAGACACAAAAAGATGGAAGACCATTCTTGGATCGGAAGAATAAACATTGTTAAAATGTCTATACTGCCTAGAGTAATCTATACTTTTAATGCCATTCCGATCAAAATTCCACTGGTATTTTTCAAAGAGCTGGAGAAAATAATCCTAAAATTTGTATGGAATCAGAAGAGACCCCGAATTGCTAAGGAAATGTTGAAAAAGAAAAACAAAACTGGGGGTATCACATTACCTGATTTCAAGCTTTATTACAAAGCTGTGATCACCAAGACAGCATGGTACTGGCACAAACACAGACACATAGAACAGTGGAACAGAGTAGAGACCCCAGATATGGACCCTCAACTCTATGGTCAAATAATCTTCGACAGAGCAGGAAAAAATATACAGTGGAAAAAAGACAGTTTCTTCAATAAATGGTGCTGGGAAAATTGGACAGCTATATGTAGAAGAATGAAACTCGACCATTCTCTTACACCGTACACAAAGATAAACTCGAAATGGATAAAGGACCTCAACGTGAGACAGGAATCCATCAGAATCCTAGAGGAGAACATAGGCAGTAACCTCTTTGATATCAGCCACAGCAACTTCTTTCGAGATATGTCTCCAAAGGCAAAGGAAACAAAAGCAAAAATGAACTTTTGGGACTTCATCAAGATCAAAAGCTTCTGCACAGCAAAGGAAACAGTTAACAAAACAAAGAGGCAACCCACGGAATGGGAGAAGATATTCACAAATGACAATAACCTTTTGGGATGACAACTCAGATTCTCTGACCCAGGGCTAGCCAAGTCATCTTGGAATCAGACATTAGTCACGCAGAAAAGGAGTGTGGTGACTACACTTATTAGATAAGCCTAAACAAGAGGAAACATGCTGGTATTGGAAGTCAGGAAGCATGGAACATTTCCCAGAGGCTCAGAGATATTCTGAAAGGGGTTCAGATAAATAAGAAAGCATAGGAAAACTAGCCTTTTTTTCCCCCCAGCAATTGATTGTCATTTGAATTGATCACTTGATCTCTACACTGGGATAAATTCCTCTGACATGCAGGTGTTATTGTTGCTACTGTTGTCATTGAGTGGGGTGGGGGTAGAGTAAAACTTAAAAAAGAGGCCACGTGAATGTTTATTAGTATTAGACAAGATTTGGCCCTGGTCAGGTCTCATTGCATCTGCAGGTTTGCTTTTGGTGATTGGTGCCTTATTATTCTTTGGACCAAGTGCTACTGATGTCTTACTTCTAGCCATTAATTGCTTGTCTTGTCCTTGTGAGTCATATTTACTATCTTAAACCATAATGACCTTGATACTGATTGTTGGAAAAAGAACAGTATTTAGAAAAGTTTTGCCAAGACTAATTTTATTAAATTTGAAAAGTGGACCTTCATTTTGAGATTATGTTCTTTTCTGTTTCCCTGATGCTAAATTCTAACTTTTCTACCAGTCCACTTCCTGAATATTACATGCTTTTGGATTCCCAGTAGGCATGTTCCACATGCTTTTTAAATTAAGAAATAGTTTTTCTTTCTACCCAAGCACTTTAATGCCGATGACAGCTATAGTCACTGCTGTTTTCTAAGTGATCGTTAAAATAGGCTGCTGAATTCTAGTACCTAGGAAGATGATATTTATAGCATTTAAAACTCTGTAGTTGGACCACTGGGGTAAAAACTTGTGACCCTAAACACATTAGCTCTGGAAACTTAGGCAATGCACTTAACTTCTCTAAACCTCAACTTTAACATCTGTCAAAAGGGAATGCTAGTACTTACTCCATAAGCTCATCCCAAGGATTAAATTGTATAATGCATAATTAATTTAGCATAACACAGGATCATAGGAAGCACTCTTCACCGAAAGCACTGGCATTATTTTAATATAAGTCATTCTGAAGTCCTTGGAGCCAAATGAGTTAAAAGTTTACACACACATTTAAAAATCAGTATGCTATCTATTAATACAGAAACAAAATTGTTCTTGTATTCCGCTTATCAGGACCTCTGTGACAATACAGAATACAAAATTATCGGCATGTTCTGGAATTCATACTCTGTGTTGTGGTACTTCCTAATTTAAAAGCAGAACATTAAGACAAAAGCATGTTCACCGCATAAATAATTTTAAAAAATCATTTAATGAAGTTGAACAAGTATCTTTGTGGGAACTATACCTGTCTCTAAAATGCAAATGGACATTGGGAATACCGGAGATGGGGGTGTTGGATATGCAATAGTACACATGTGTTTTTGACCAGACTCTTGTGTTTTCAAAGTCACCATGGAAGCCAGTTTAGGAGTGTAGCTTGATTCCGGTAAGTTTTAGTTGGCATGCCTATTTCCAGATCTCACCCCACTTAGCCTGGGCTAATCTACAGACTTAAATCTTTTATTTTGGTTATTTCCCAAAACATGAATTTGAGTACATTTAAGATTGCCGCATTATATAATCCAATTCAGAAACTGAATATTGGAAAGGACAATTCTTTGATATTTTATGGGGGTATGTGTGTAATAGATGGGCTAATGATTGTACCTGTGTGCCAATGGGATTAGTCTAAGAGCAATCCTTATTTGTAAGGGGGTACTACCAGATTATAGACCCATCAGACCTGAAGGATATTGTCTCCTGTCCTCTTTATTCCCTCTAAATAAAATTTCATATGAAGCATCCATCTGCCCTTAAGTTGCCTTATCCATCTTCAAAACCAGTCCAACCCAGAAAGTTAGGCAGCACTATCTCTGGACTGAATAGCTCGTCTTCCTGTTTGGTCCCCATCTGCATGGATATCTTAGGAAGCTGGGCTTCCACTGCTCTGGGGAAAGTCCTCTCTTACACACAACTTTATCCCATGGGTGGTGCTTTCCTGCTTTGCTCTATGCCAGGCATCCAGGGTTAGATAAATGACAGTGTTAACATAAATATTTTAAAGACCTCATACTCAGAATCCGTTATTATCCAGAAACATATGAAAAGCTGCCTAAAATCACCAGTAATCAGAGAAATGAAATTCCAAACAGTAATTTAGCAAAATTTTAAAAAAGACTAGTCCTGTCTTGTGCTGATCAGGTTGTGGTGAAAGAGACATCCTTATCCTTATGTGTTGCTGACAGGAAATTGCTGCAAAAGTGATCGGAATTGTGTTACGTTTTATGTGTATTTTTTTAAAAAGATTTTATTTATTTGAGAGAGAGAGAGTGAGAGAGAGCATGAGAGGGGAGATGATCAGAGGGAGAAGCAGACTCCCCGTGGAGCTGGGAAGCCGGATGTGGGACTTGATCCTGGGACTCCGGGATCAGGACCGGAGCTGAAGGCAGTTGCTTAACCAACTGAGCCACCCAGGCGCCCTTATGTGTATTTATTTTGACCAGTGATTCAAGAAGCCTTAATACACAAGAACATTTATATTCAAATATTTTTGGCAATGTTGTGTGTACTTGGTGTCCTCCCTGCCCGGAAAAGTCTTGCCTGAGATAGATGCATATCTCACTCACTAACTCCAGTTCTTGGATTCTCTACCTTCCCATGACCTCTTATGAAAACCAGCAAGCCCACCCCGCCCCCACCCACTTCACCATTTCTCTAGAGTCCCCTGTTTTTGTTCTCCACAGCACTCAGTACTTTGTGACATGCTTTATGTCACTTCTTTATGTGCTTATTATGTCTCCCCCATTAGAATGCAAATTCCACAAAACCAAGAATATCGTTTGTTTTGTTCACCTGAGTGTCTAAAGCAAGTATCTGTAGCTACAATAAATATATGATGAATGAGTGAATATACAATTTTAAAGAATGTTATATCTGTATGTACTAAGCCAGAAGGAAGAATAGGTTATACCATTGACAGAAAGCAAGTTTTGCAGAAAAGTATATGAGATGACCCAATTTTTTTAAAGACATGAAATATGTATATTTATATATAAATATGTATGCATGTGTCCTTCCTATCTATGTTTCTATCTGTATTTCTAAAAGCACAGAACAAGATAAAGAGGATATGTGCCATATTGCAAATTAACATAAGTTGCTTTGGGGTATTGGAGTTCCACTGGAGGGGTAGGGAAGAGATTGTTAATTTTTTTAATATCTTCATCTTATTGCCTTGTGACAACAAGCATTGCATTCTTCTCTGAGAACAACCAAAAAAATACCTAGTAAATAAATGCAATCACACGCATATAAATGACTCTCGGCTATTTCTTTAAATGTAATATATCTAATTATATTATTTTACTCTTGCACAGTTGGGCTTCTTTGCATCTTCTGATACCAATATCTGCAAGTTTATAGCAGATAGGTAATTAGCTTCATTGTGGTTTACCAGAGTCTCAGGTTCACATGAAACGTGTGACTGTTTGCGGAGCTTAGCTCTTAATTGTTTGAGGCTTTGAAAGAAGAGGACAGTGGTCACGTATTGGAGTTTTTGTACTTCTCATAAATAGTGGCACACTTAAAGCGAGATGGGGATCGTGGTCAGCCTGGAGCGCCGGTGCCCGGCGGGGTGGGGGGTGGGGGTGGGAGGAGATACATTCTAGACAATTAAAAATCAATAATAAATGTCATGAAGAGTCCACCTGCTTTTTGTCATCACCTTGTGCCTGCAGTTCTCAATAATGCCTTTGTTACAGTTCTCTCAAAAAAAAAAAAGTTTAATTTCTAAATAATTGCTGAGGTTCCTGGTGAGCCAGAATGGGCTGTACCATCCTTGGTATGCCACTACTCAGATATAGCTGTTTTTAATAATGAAAGGTAATCTCTTAGCTTTATCAAGCACCTATCATATATTTAATGCAATGCTAGGAATAGAAATAGAAAGATGAATAAGACATAGCTCCCACACTCAAGGAGCTCTTAGTCTAGAGAGGAAGCAGGCACAGATGCAACCAGATAAAATATGGGGCATGTATTTTAATGAAGAAATCTCTGAAGTGCTTGGAGGACATAGAAGAGGAAGTGATTAGTTCTGCCTAGGGAATTCATTCAGTACTTACTCACAGATGTTTGTTGAATGAGTTGTCGACCCTGGGCCAGGCCCAGTGAGTGAGAAATCAGAACTTCTTTTCAGGTAGGATAGTGCAGGACACAGCATCAGTAAACCAGGTAAATTCAAGCAGAGAGAACAGAGTTTGGGGGTGCTGTAACAGAGAGGGCCCGGGAAGGATCATCAGAGGCAGCCTTCTGAGCAGGTTGCATTTTGGTTGAGGCTAAATGATGACAGGGAGAGAGCAATGAAAACTCAGAAGGACTGGGTACTGTAGATCCCAGAGGTGCCACAGGGCAGAGCGCATAGAATGGAGGCTTGCAAACCTGACTGGACTGAGAATCACCAGGCCAGTGGCACATCCTACATAATTGATGTTGGTATGGGGCCCAGGCTTTGCTCTGCAAAAGCTCTACAGAACATTCTTTTTTTTTTTTTTTTAAAGATTTTTATTTATTTATTTATTTGACAGAGATCACAAGTAGGCAGGGAGGCAGGCAGAGAGAGAGGAAAGGAAGCAGGCTCCCTGCTGAGCAGAGAGCCCGATGCGGGGCTCGATCCCAGGACCCTGAGATCATGACCTGAGCCGAAGGCAGAGGCTTTAACCCACCGAGCCACCCAGGCGCTCCATCTACAGAACATTCTTAAGTGCACACGGGTCTGAGATGCTACAGCATGGGATGGGAGAAGTGTGATGAAGACCGCAGCAGGGTTTTAAGAAGGGGGATTGGCATGATCTAATTTACATTTTAAAAATATCATTGCTATGTGCAGGAGTGATCACACAAAGGGCAAGTGTTAAAGCAGAGGAAAAATTAGAAGGTTCGTGCCATTATCCAGGGGGGAGATGTTGACAGCTTAGACTAGGTGGAAGCAGTGGAGAGAAATGAAATTAGAAAGGGTTTCATGGCTTTCTGCTAGGCCTTGAAGAAAAAAGTAAGATTTTTACTTTCAGTGGAAGAATGAGAACAAGACCTGGGAAAGGAATGAGAAGTGATATGGGTTGGTATGGGAAGAAGTGGTGGGATTTTGGGTGACATAGGTATGGACATGTCCAAGGAATAACATAGTAGAGCTGCTAAGCAGATAAACCTCTTAATTAAGACACAAGTTAAGGGTCTGCCTTAGGCAAATTATTAAGCAGAAATGGTAATCTTTGATTCCTCCTTTGGGTAGTCTCTGTTCCCTTTCTCTTCCTCCATGTTGGGAGGTTTCCCACCTTGGGGTGCTATTATCTCGGGTAGGCTTGGGGTTTGTTGAGACTTTTTTCTGTCACTATTGCAGTCATTTTAACAATTGCTCCTGTTTTCTACCTAATGTACTTCTGCCGCAGTGCTCAAACACAAAATGAATCATGGAGATTTCCAAATGGCCCTTCACCCAAGCTTCAATATGTTGGTGCACCATAGAAGCTATTTCCTGTAAGAGACTCCCAGAGTAGTACCTGACAGCGAGGTTCTTAATTTCCAGGTCAAAAGCTGCATTAAATTTGTCTTGGTAACTTCCTCATGAAGTTAAAAATAGAGCTTCCCTATGACCCTGCAATTGTGCTACTGGGTATTTACCCCAAAGATACAGATGTAGTGAAAAGAAGGGCCATCTGTACCCCAATGTTTATAGCAGCAATGGCCACGGTCGCCAAACTGTGGAAAGAACCAAGATGCCCTTCAACGGACGAATGGATAAAGAAGATGTGGTCCATATACACTATGGAGTATTATGCCTCCATCAGAAAGGATGAATACCCG
>PISX010010275.1:0-58822 GCA_004024625.1 Mellivora capensis
GTTCCCACCAACAGTGTAGAAGGGTTCCTCTTTCTCCATCAAATGCTTTTTCTGCATTAACTGGTATCATATGGTACTTCTTCTTTGGCTTATTGCTATGACAGATTATTATTATGTATAATATGTCATATGTTACATGTTATATATTAATATTATTACATTAATTATTAACATAACATGAGACTAATTAATTGATTTTTGAATGTTCAACCAGCCTTGCATATCTGGAAAAACTCCCACTTACTTGTGGTGTATAATTTTTTTAATACTTTGTTGGATTCATACCTTTCTGGAATGGATGCACATCAATACATAAAATGTGAAGTCATGTTGGGACCCAAACTCAGCTGTACCTGCATGAAAAGGGAGAAAGTATTGGTATTAACGAAAACATGGCAGACTTCTAACAGTATTCTAGGGATTTATGGAGAAGGTAGGGTTATGGTGAAGAGCTTGGAGAGGGAAGGAAAGGAGAGAGAAGAAAAGGTAAAGGGAGAAATACAGCAACAAATTGGGGAGAAACGCATAATACAATGTGAACTAAAAATAATAAGGGCTAACATATGCTAAAGATATACTACAAGCTAGATACTGTACTAAATCCCTTTTAGTATATTTAGATATATTTATATTTGTATAAATATATTTAGTATATTTATTATGTATAGTAAATACATATATTAACTATATAAATATATTTATATATAAAATTTATATATAATTTTATAAATATTAACTACATAAAAACATATACAAATATATATATTTAGTATATTTAGATATTTAGAAGCACTCATAACTGGCAAAATATCCCAACCACAAGAGATACAGAGTTGACAGAAATTATATTTCTTCCTCTTATCTACAAGGATGTCAGGAGAAGCCTTATCAAAAGTTGTACAGAACACCTGGTTGGTTTACTGTTCGCTCCTTCCTAAATCGCCTTTTTGAATAACATCATTTAATGGGGAAGTGTGCCTTATTAGTGCAGGTGAGGAAAGGTGAGATTAAGTAACTTGCTCATGTTTACAGCTGCTAATCGGCTTTGTGAGGCTTTGAGCCCACACATCAGCCTCTGGTGTTCAAGTTCTTGACTTCCATGAGAATACACTTTCTGCCACAGAGAATATAAACTTCTATCTGTGAAGTTATTTTAAATATGTAAACTCTGAATATGTCCAGGGACCCATTCTAGAAAAGGACATGGGCAGAAGGAAACACCAAGCTGGGAAGAAATACACTGAGTGTTAACATTGACATCATGTTCAATATTAACTCACGCTCTGACCTGGTGGTCATGAAGGGGAAAGCAAGCTTAAGCCCTGTGGACGAAGGTCAAGTGTCGGATGAGAGCTCCTCACATGGGCTGTGTCAGCCAGACCCCACGGGACTATTCTTTCATTGCACGAGCTACCATTTGGAGAGCTCACATGAACAAATGAGAAGATGTCAGGTATTTGAAGAATGAGGAACATTGGCGTTGTGTTCAAGAGAAAGGGTGGAAAATCACTGGGAACATAAGGAAATGCGTTCGGTGAAGCTTTGAGAAGAAAAATATGGCTGGCACCTGGGTGGCTCATGTGGTTAAGGATCCTACTCTTGGTTTCAGCTCAGGTCATGATCTTAGGGCCCTGGGATCGAGCCCTATATCAGGCTCTCTGTTCACATGAAGTCTGCTTGAGATTCCTGCTCCCTCTCCTTGTACCCTTCCCGCCCCTTGCTCTCTCACTCTCTCTCAAATAAATAAAATCTTTTTTAAAAAAATTGGAGACAGGGGCACCTGGTTCAGTGGTTAAGCCTCTGCCTTCAGCTCGGGTCATGATCCCAGGGACCTGGGATCCAGCCCCACATCGGGCTCTCTGCTCGGCAGGGAACCTGCTTCCCCCCACCCCCTTCTCTCTCTGCCTGCCTCTCTGCCTGCCTGTGATCTCTCTCTGTCAAATAAATAATTTTTTTTTAATGGGAGACAGAACAGAGAGAAAAACTCATTTTCTATAAACCATCCATTTTTCCTAATGATAAAAAACATAAAAGAGCAAAGACTTCTATTAAATGTTTTTGTCACTGGATTCAAAAAATCAGCTATGGAAAATAAATACAAAATACTTTTCCGGCAAAAGTTATTATAAGAATGGGAAAACTCTTTTAATAATTAGAGCTTTTAAAGAATGGGCTGAAAAGCAGGAGGGGACCAGTGGGTGGAGAGCAGGGTCCTGGTTGAGGACATGGAGAAACAGATGTCCCGTTGGGTGACAGAGGTAGGGGTTAGCCCTCATGCCCCGCAAGCCTGACCGTTCCAGGCACCCAGGTGTAGGAAAGCCCAGCTCAGAGTCTTGGCTTGTCTTCAGCTCTGCTGCTAACTAGCTCCATGATCAAGTTCTCGGACCTTTCTTGACCTCTTTCTTCATCTGAAATACGAGAAAGCTAGACCAGATGATCTCTAAGAACTTTGCTAGCTCTAACGGGCAGAATTCAGGCGGAGCTCCCAACAGATGTCCCCTCCACACACTCGGACCCATGTGACAATTAAGGGGGGCCAATGCTGAGACACCTGCTATCCCACAGGTCATAGAAATCTTTGGAAAGAGCAGATAGACCAGAATAAAACGAAAGTCTACGTGGAAACATACTTTCAGAATCTACATCACCCCAGAAGGGAATAAGACCCAGTCACCAGTCAGTAGCACCGACCAGAACCTGGAAAGGTCACCAAAACTTTGATGGAATAACTTCTTTGTTTCTAAGCTATGAGTGATTCACAGCACATTTTGTCACGTGCAGTCTGGAGAAGAGAAATGCCTCAGAACATTTAAGTGTGCTTCTAAAATATTAAGCAGCTCCCACAGGCAGTGAAACTGATCCAACCATTTCTCTGGTGTCATTGTCCCTCTCCCCATCTCCTCAGCACCTGAGAACATGAGGTCAGTGTCCTTCCCCCAAGAAGGGTCATAGGCCGCTGCCTCCTCTCCCTTGCCTGCAGTGGGCAGTGGCTGTTGAGCAGCCGAGGCCACAGTGCCTGAGGCCCACGGCTTTCGGGTCCACCCCGGCATGGAAGGGGGACCTGGGCCAGTGGCCTGGCCCTCTGCTGTCTCTCTTTCAGCTCCAAGCATTAATTTCCTTTTTGCATTTTTCGATAAATCCCTAATGAATCTATCCCTCCTGCTTCTGTTTGGTAGGAAAAAGTGTTCATTTTCCAAACTTAGATGATGCCCAGAGTTTTGATTCAGGGTTTTTTAAAAGTCAAGTAATAGAAGAGCCTCGGTGGCTCTGATGGGGCCCTTGGCTTGGGCGGAAGGGCTGCCGCTCTGTCTTCTGTGGCTGTGAATTTATTTAGTTTCCCTTTATGTTCTCTTGTACACACACGCAGATGCCTGCACATGGGAAGCACACAGTACAGGGGCCCCCGGGTGCCGCAGTCAGGCAAGTGTCAGATTCTCGATTTTGGCTCACGTCCTGGTCTCAGGGACCTGAGATCGAGCTCCACCTCAGGGTCTATGCTCAGTGGGGGATCTGCTTGAGATTCTCTCCCTTTCTTTCTGCCCCCCGCTCAAATAAATAAATAAATCTTAAAAAAAAAAAAAAAGAAAGAAACAAAGAAAGCACAAAATACATATAGTCTGCTTTTTCTCCTTGAGCTGTCCGATGCCATGTACTGACTTGGGACCTGGACAAATTGTCTTCTAACCTCACTCTTCTTTTATCTATGAAACAGGAAAAAAAAGTCAACTTCACAGGTGTGTGTTGGAACCAAATTGTCATCAGACGAGTTTAGGGCTCTGCCAAGGGTGCCTCAGGCCAATCCGCGTTCCCTGACCTCATCGCCAACTGGCGCTGGTGGCCATGTGATTTGGTGGCTCAAGCTCTCCTCCCTGGAGTCAGGCCTGGGTTTGGTTCCCGGGCAGCCGCTGAGTTCAGGACAGAACCAGGAATGTGGCAGGCACTCAGGTAATCCTAACCACTAACCACGGTCACTGCCGACAGCACGGTGCAACACGATCCTCGGTGATTTAATGTTTATAAATGAAAAGAATTGGAGACGTAGGCAGACGACCCACCTACATTAGCTATTTTTAATTGTAAGTAGAAGTTGCCCCGGTAAATGAATAGTTTCCTTTCTTTACCGCTGAACTCTCCTCTTCATTGAGAAATACTGTCAACTGCTTTGAAACAAGGGGCTTAGTCAGACTCTCTTCCCATTGTTAAAAGGCAAGAGGATGTAATTACATTTGTCATAGTATTTCTCACCGTCATAAAGGTGGGTGTACATCTCTCTAGCTAGCCATGACCTTGGATGAAAACAGGCATTAAAATGAAAGCTCAGGAGGCAGAGAAATGATATATGCAAATAATATTTGAAAAGAACAACAGCAGGATTTGCTGAGTACTTGTAAGAGGCCACATGCTTCAAACTGTTACCTCGTTTAATCCTTGCGACCTTAGGAGAACAGCGCTGTTCCTGGCCCATTTTACTCAGGAGACAGCTGAGGCTCTGTATGCGTGAAGCCCACATTTAGAAGGAACTGGGATCCACTCTCCACTCCAACCCCTCCTGCTCTGAGGTCGGCTCTCTCCAGCTCTCGTGTCCCTGCTGCGAAAGTATAATGCTCAATCCCAAAGTCAAGTGCTCATCCGTCTTCACTTAGAGACTAAATCTTTGTAAGTTCGGAGAGACTTGGATTTTCTTTTTCCAGGTAATCGATAGGGTAATACATTGCCTCATTTAATTATATAACTTCTGTCTCTTATTTTCTCTAATTTCATTTACAGCAAATTTCATACATTTTTGAGACTCATAAGTCTTTTTTAATAGAAATCATTTTACTCCCTTTTCCCCATAGGAGACAGTCGTAAAACGAAGTGGATGCTAGTCCTTTTAATTCTGCTCCTTGAATTTAATCTGAGGATTACAGTGGAAACATCATGTGATGCCTTGGGGTCTCTGCACTAGAGAGAGATAGAAATTTTCATTTAAAGTTTACTTTCCTCATGAATAGAAAACTGAAAGAAAGCAAAAGAAAAAAATACAAACATTTGAAAAAATACCCTGCCTTCTGCAATGTTAACAAAGACACAAATGGCAAAGTTTTTGTTTTCATTTTTGTTTTGTTGTTGTTGATGTCAGCCGGTCTTGGAGAAAGTGCTTGTAAAAGGCGCTCACATGCCCTGCTAGCATGTCCACCACATAATCTTTGGGTTTTGGTTTTTTGTGGGTTTTTTTTTTTTAGATTTTATTTATTTGAGATAGAGAGCAAGAGCTGGTGGGCGGGGAGGGAGGGGATGGGCGGGGAGCAGGTGCAGAGAGAGAGGCAGACTCCCTGCCAAGCGCAGAGCCCAACATGGGGCTCAATCCCAGGACCCTGGGATCATGACCTGAGCTGAAGGCAGAGGCTTCACCGACTGAGCCACCCAGGTATCTCCATCTCACAACCTCATGTGGAAGGCAATGCGGCAAACCCTAGGAAGAACTTACAATGTCACACCCTCCTCTCAGTCCAGACTCTTCAGGTTACAAGTAACAAATCCAAGTCCAAACAGCTTAGTAAAAACAAGAAATAAAAATCACAAGTCCTCCGACTGGAAAGCCCTCTAGACTGGATGCAGCAGGATCCAGGCAAACAATTTCACCAGGATCTGTTCTCGTTCCATTTCTCAGTCCTGCTTTCTTCTGTCTGGTTTGATTCTCAGCATCTCTCATGTGGTGGCAAGATGGCCCTGGCATCTCAAAGTTTGTACCCTATTGGCCACAGGTCCAGTGGGAAGAGAGCATCTCTTTCCTAACAGTTGTAATAAAAGTAGGGTATTGAGTTCCTTGACTCTGATAGTCTGTCCTCAGTCACAGGCACATTTCAGAGCTAATCCTGGTGATGCAGGAAATGCAATATTCTGATCTGCTTGGCTAGAGTCAGGTGCTTGCCCTTGGAACTGGACTAGAAAACCACTTGGTATTAAGGAGGGCACATATTGCATGGAGCACTGGGTGTGGCGCATAAACAATGAATCTTGGAACACTGAAAAAATAAAATTAAATTAAAAAAATAAATTAATAACTCCCTCCACCCCAAAAAGGAAAACTACTTAGACTGAGAGCGAGGGTAGATTGTTCGTGAAAGAAAACTGGGACAATACAACAGATAATACAAACAAACAAATACAAACAATACAAACAAAATAATCCCAAAGCAAGAAAAACCAAGGACTACCATATCCATTCACCCAAGAATTCCTCTTGTAAGCAAATGATTAAGGAAATGTGAAGCACTGATTACAAAGTAATAAACCTGTGGTTTTATAATATTACAATACTGAAAAATTGAATAAGCTAATGGCCCAACAATAGACAAGTGTATTAAATCAGGATACAGTATCAAATGTACTATTAAAATAATTTACAGGAGACTATTTAATGCCATGGATCAGTGATGTTAACTGATAAGTACCACACCTTACCTTATTTCATTTTAGACTTTACAAAGTCTTGAGATGTGGGTACGAGTTATTTGCCCATTTGCAGAAGAGGATATTATTAATGAGGTACTTCTGGTAATTCCAGCAACCACCCTCCCATGGATGATGGGCCTGAGTCATTCCCGTGTCTTAAATTTTTCCAGCCTGGGCCCCAGATCGACTTTGGACTCTCCAGCTCCCCATTTCCATTTTGCCACTGGATGATCTGGAAAGATAATCACCACGTTCAAGGCATATGTGGTTCGCCCAAGGCTGCCTAGCCAGGAACAGGGTCTCCCCTTGGATTCTGGTCCATGTGCGTCCACCTGCCACTACCTACCTGCCCTCTTACATGTTATGACAGGTCCTATTTTTTAGAAAATCATAAAACGGGCGCCTGGGTGGCTCAGTCACTTAAGCATCTGCCTTCGGCTCAGGTCATGATCTCGGGATCCTGGGATCGAGCCCCATGCCAGGCTCTCTGCTCAGCGGGGAGTCTGCTTCTCCTTCTCCCTTTGCCTCTCCCCCACTTGTGTTGTCTCTCTCAAATTATGAATAAAATCTTGAAAAAAAGAAACTCCTAAAACAGTACATCTGTGTGTCTACATTTTTTTTTAAACTTGGTCAGTCGACATCTTTTTTTTTTAAGATTTTATTTATTTATTTGACAGAGATCACAAGTAGGCAGAGAGGCAGGCAGAGAGAGAGAGAGGGAAGCAGGCTCCCCACTGAGCAGAGAGCCCGATGCGGGGCTCGATCCCAGGACCCTGGGATCATGATCTGAGCCGAAGGCAGAGGCTTTAACCCACTGAGCCACCCAGGCGCCCCTGTGTGTCTACATTTTATTTTTAAGAAGTATCTGTAGAAAATAGAATTGAATTGAGGGGAACCTGAGGAGTACAGTTGGTTAAGCGGACGACTCTTGATTTGGACTCAGGTTGTGATCTCATGGGTCATGGTCTCATGGTTGTGAGATCGAGCCCCACATTGGGCTCCACACTGAGCACAGAGTCTGCTTGAAACTCTCTCCCTCTCCCTCTCCTACTTATGCTCTAAATCAACCAACCAACTAATCAATCTTTAAAAAAAAAAAACCAGAATTGAAAAATTACATGTGTTTGTAACTGAAATAAAAGTTTCACAAAACAATACTTACTCCTACTCCCTGTGAGATACTTTGCACTCCCATTTCAACTATTCTTTTCATACAAAGGCTGTCTCTAGCTGTGGCTTTTTGAAATTTCAATGTTTTTCTTTTGGCTCTCTAAAAATATTTTCTACAGCAAACCCATTTTATAATAAAGAAAAAGACAAAACAAAACCAAAAATTTAAAAATCATTTTCTTTCACGTAGCCCTGGCCTCAAACAAGTTTGGTTCAGAGGGAGAAAAACCCGGCTGGGCCCCTGATCACTTTTCTCACGTCTTGTAGCAGGGTTCGAGGTATACTGGAATCTAAAATAAATGCCCTCATCTCTTGCTCTTATCTCTGGGGTAGCCAGGTTTCAAGATTGGCCCCTGTGATCTCCACCTCCTGGATTTTGCATCCTTGCAGAGTGCCCTCCCATACTGTATCAGGGTTGTCTCTGTGACCAATAGTTTGTAGCAGAAGCAAGGGAATGCCACTTCAAACATTAGGTTATACAAGACTGTGGCTCCTGTCCTGGGTGAAAGACACATATGGCAAGGAACCGAGGTATGCAGCCAGCAGTCAGTGAGGAACTGGGGCCTCCTGCCAATAGCCAAGTGAATAATTGTGATAACTACAGGCCCAGCACACTCATGAGAGACTGTGATCCACAATCCCCCAGTTAAGCTCCTAGACGCATGACCATTGGATGTGTAAGGTAACACATATTTGTTGTTTTAAGTTGGTCAATTTTGAGATAATTTGTTACACAGCAGTAGCTAACTAATACATGCCCCCAGTGGTTGTTGGGATTCACTGTGCTGGCCCGGCAGCCCCCATTTAGAACTGAGAGAAGAGAAGGAACTGGGATTGTTCTCTTGTTGTTGAGAAATAGGGAGACAGTTGGCTGGAAGCCCAGGGAGCAGGAAGGAGTAGAAAAATACAGAACGAAAACGTTACAGCAAACTCAGTCTGTGAAACAAGCAGCTATATTCAAGGTGAGTAGTGGGATACACAAAAGCAAAAACTGACCTCTGCGGCCGCCATCCTCCTCACCCCATCGTTACTGTGTGTAACCAAGAAAAGCTACTCATCCACCAAGTGGATTACCAAATTCAGTTGAATTCATTAAATTGCTTCTTTGTCCTAATGAAGTGAAAAAAAATATATATTTAGAGGACTCTTCTGTGGTTTACATGGAAAACTGACAACCAGGCACTCGAGGAATGTGATTCTGTCCCCAAATCCAGCAAAACGGACCAACTGTTGTCTCCTCTGCTGTTGGAACTTAGTCTGGGCTGTGCGTCCTGGTGGCTTCATAAGGACCCATCAGTACTTAATCCTCTTCACTTCTGGCTCTTTCTCCCTAGTCTGTCAGCTGGTTGCGTTTTTGCTTCCTTTAGTTGTGGTATCCAACCACTCTTATAAACACATAAGAACTCATATTTATATAAGGTGTTTGCTCTAAATCACTGTGACTTGAACCACTGATACACAGGAGCCACGCTCTTGGTATTCGAAATATAAAATAAAAACAGACATAAATGTGTACACACACATTGCCAACAAGCTGGGGTTTTACTTTAGTTTTGTTTGAGAGGTGAGGAATGGCAATGTGAAGCTGTGATTTGAAGCTTGCTACCTGTGATAGATGTTCTCCTTAGAAATCTGAAAGCTAGCAATTCTCTTTGCTTTCTGCACCGCCTTCCTACTCAAGACCTGGGTACATGGAAAGCTCTCACTACTGCCGAATGGCGGGGAAGGAATGGGAGCCAGAAAGCGTGGATGGAGGGAGTGGGAGGGCAAACCTTAACTCCAGGATTTCTGCATCATATCCTATCCCTTTGGGCATTGGGAGAACCCTGGCACCCCTTTCTTTGGGACAGGGGTCTTAATCACCAATGTCTTGCCCATCTCCCTTCCCACAACTTCTGTGAGCTATAATCTCCTCAGGTGGGAATGAAGAGGGTAGAGAAAGGATACCTGATTTGTCTTTTGTGTAGATTGTAAATCTTACTCTATTGCATAAGTATGTGATCTTGGGTGAGCGGCATCAACGCAATCATTTTTTAAATAGAAGGTTGGTTTGTTGTTCTAGTGACCCATCCAGTTCCAAGAATCTGAACAATGGTAATAATTATTAACACCCCAGTCCTACCTCATCTCACTCTCTAACTTCACTAATGGTAACTGAACAAACCAATAGAAACACACTAAGATAGACAAGTACTAAACACCAAGATGGCATAAAAGTCCAAGGCATAGAATCAAAGTGATATTTATTCCCTGAGTCACTTGAATACCTGGTCAGAGGTATTTCCAGAATAGACCTCCACTTCTCTTTTGGCAAATAAAATTACATTAGAAATTGTTATGTCATTTTGTTCAACTCAATTAAAAGAGGACCTATGTACATTTGTTAATCACCTGAGTTGATCTAAAAAAGACAGTCCCATGGAGTGTGATAGAGGTTAGAAGGTTAGAAATTTAGAGCAGGAAGGGGATTTGGCGTTCATTTCATCTGCTCCTGTAATCGATAAGAAAATATTCAGTGAAAGTTACAGGACTTACCTAAAGTCAAATTCAAAAAAGAACCTAGCTCTCAAAACTTCAGAGCCCAGCCATCATTTTAAAATACCATGGCAGTTAAACAGAAATGTTAAAAAAAAAAAAAAAAAGGTTTTGTAAATCTCAGGAAAGGACTTAACATCGAAAATCCGCAGTATTTTACAAATATTTACAAAATTCTGAATTGAAACAAACAGCAACTTTAAGTTAAAAAAAAAAACTTTATCATCATGAAAACAAATATTACAGAAGTTAGAACCAGCCCCTGTAAATGTATTGGCAATTATAAGAAACCATTCTGTGTTGGCTTTCCTTCTTTCTTGGGCTGTCTATACTAAGAAATATATTCCAACTACTTGTCATCTTCAAATTGACTTAAAAAATTTTTTTGTTTTCAAAATGGACTTTTGTCTTCCCCTGCAGCTTATCTATTGCAGTGAGAGAAACATTAAGATTTTTTTCATTCATTCATTTTGTTATAACAATCCTTTTTTAATTGACCAATCCTGATTAGTCCCTAATCGTTCCTACCTAGCTCATCCTACTTGGTCATGAATCTAAGTTCCCTTTCCTGAACACTCTCTGATTTTGTTTGTTTAGTTTATACTGGCTCAAGTGAACTATTTACCATAAAAATACAACTGGACTGTGCCAACAGCAATTTTGGCTGAGAATACAGCATCGCCTGTGGTGATGGACCTGGTCGTTACTGCTCATGGTGTTTGTGAGTGGTGATGCGAAGAGGTAGTTTTTCTGAGTGGGTGAAATTCTGACTGTTGATGACCATAACTCTTCTTTGGATTGATTGATTGATTTGAGAGACAGACAGAAATAGTGAGAGAGAGAGCACAAGTGGGAAGGAGAGGGAGAAGAGGACTCCCCACTGAGCAGGGAGTCTGATGCAGGACTCGATCCCAGGACCCTGGGATCATGACCCAAGCCAAAGGCAGACGCTTATTAACCATCTGAGCCACCCAGGTGCCTCTCTTCTTTGGATTTTTACAAATATACATAGTTCAGCACTTAACTGTTTTGGTTTCCTTTTGCTTTCTACTGGGACCTTAAAGTCCTTGGAGTTAAAGAGCACAGATTACACAAACAAGCTAACTGGCAAGGAGGAAACAGTGCAAATGTAGAACCCTCATTCTTTCAGTGACTCCTTGCACGCCATATGTCAAGCCAGGCACCAGAGATGGGAAGACTGGAGGGCTGGCATCTCCTACAGGTGGTAAAACGTCACTCGACAGTATTTGTAGTATGCTTCATGGACCACGAAAGTCTAGTGAAAATCTCCCTGTAAAGAGAAAACAATGATTTAAACAAAAGCCTATCCGTCTGTCTACCTCTCTATCTATCCCTTTGAATTCATTCACTTTGCGGTGAATGTCAATTGATCGGCAATTGAAGTGTTTCCCCATCCCACTTCCGCCCATCTCTATGGGGATGGTGAGATGAGTAAGAAAAATGCCACGCTGGAGAGGAAGACCACAAAAGTCCCATGTTTTTACTTCTATTTGTCAAAATACCATTTAATGTTTGGGGAGGAAATGGATATCATCTCTCTCCATCCATCTGGAATGTTATGCATCAGGACAACGGGGGCAAAAGAATCTATTACAGCACTAAATTGTCCATGGAGGAAAGCAAGCTTGTTTTGCCCACCCCATTAGCCGATAACGGAGAGAGACCAACTTGTTTTAAGTAAGTAGTTCTAGTTGAAAACACTGGCTTGGATATTTACTTATCATCCTCCAACATCAGTTGGAACTACTGAACTTTTCTCAATGAATTTAGTTAAGGCTGTTTTTAATTTGGAAAAGGGACAATTGTAATGACATTTCCAGAATTCTCTTAAGTCCAGTTGTATTTTAAGGAGAAAAGAGGCAATCTTCTTTCCAGGAATGTGGAAGTTCTCATTGAAGCCGAATGTCAGAACAGTAAGGGGGGGTGATATCTGCCCAAGAACACAAGGAGAGAAAGAGTTATGCAGTACGTATGCAGAAGGGGCGAAGAAAAAATTGTTGTTTTTTTTTTCCATCTAAATAATTTTTTTCCTCTTCGGATCCCTGTCTTATGCCTGCTTGGATGTGCGACGAAGTTTTGATTTGTTATTTGTTATTTACTACAATTATCTGCTGAACATAATTTGAATGCTTCCCCAAAGCTGCAACACATGTCACTGCTTCTCAGCTGGGAGAACCAGACCCCCTTATCTGGGGTCTTTTAAAGTGTTAGGGGGCGTTCTGACCTGTCGCAGCGACTAGACAGCTACTGACATTTGGAGCTGGGGACTAGGTCCATGGCTCTGCAACAGCCCCTTCCCTAGAGAGTGTCTTGCCAACCCAAATGCCTATGATGCCTTTGTTGAGGAGCTCTGGAAGACGACTCAAAAAATCGTCCCCAAGATTGTGAGAATATTAACATTAAAATGTGACCTTAGACGATGCAACTGATTGGACCACTGCTGAGACTGGGGTGTGAATTCGGGGTCCCGACTCTCCCTTGGAGGAGGGTTAGGACTCTTTCTGGTCCACAGCCTCATTTTCACCAAGCCCTTTACATAGCTCCAAGCAAGGTATCATGACGCCGGGGGGGGGGCCGTGCGTGGATTCTGAGATCTGTATGTTCTTTTGCACCAAGTGGTGTCAGGACTCACTTTGGGCATGGAGAACTGGCTGAACCAGTTTTTTTAAGGTTCTTTGTTAAGAACCAGCCTTAACAAAAGGCCACATTCCTTCATATTAGGAAGTGAACACCCAGCGGAGTGCACTGAGCCTTCCCTCCATTCAAAGCACAGCTTCCTTGCAGCAACCACCCACGGAACAGTAAACTCTAAACGCCGAGCTATCCCTTTAGCAACCTTGACTGTTTTCAGCCCACATGTTCCTTAATATGAATCTTTTTGATAAAATAAAAATTCTTAATAGAGTGTCCTAAGGAATGTTTCGATGTATAATAGCAACCTAGATACTAAAACCTATTCTGGAAACTGGAATTCCCAGGGAGAGAGCAACCATCCAGGTGAGCTTGGGTCTTGAAGCCACAACAGGTACCAACACCTTACCTGTCCATCAAGGTCGTCCGGTGTCCCAAGGCAAATTCTTGGGGACCAAATACACATTTGGAGGTTCTGGGGGCTGTTCCCCTTGCAGTGCCCGGGACAGGCAACCTCTCTAGGCTCCAGCCCTGGCTTTGGTTCTGCCCGGGAAGTGGGAGAGGAGGGAACACAGACCAGATGGCGGGGAGGCTCCTAGCCCGGCTGAGGACGAGAAGGAAGCACTCAAGGTGTGAGAATGACACCCTCCACATCCACAAACGCACTGGTCTCACGTGGGTCTGAAGGGACACTGTGTGCTTCCTACTGGAATACTGACTCAGCAATCGCCATTAAGACTTAAGGCTTCTATTTAGCCCGATAACCTACCAACATCGGTTCATGGAGTTACAGCAACCAAAAATGTGATGCTACCAGATGCTCCTTGTCCCCCCGTCAGATTCTGTAACCCAGACAGCTCGGCATCAGTTACAAACCTCACCTACATGCCAGTCTCGTGATGGGCTTGCACTCAGGTGCACCTTTCATCTGTGACTGAAAGTCTTTTGACAGACCAGGAGATTCATCAAGGGCAAAATGTGGGTTTACCCTTAGGCAGGTAGACTAAAGCCACAGAGAATGTAGGTGTCATGTGTGTATACAGGTGTGGTATCAGTACACAGTAGGCATAAACTTCACTCACTTGTTCTCTGGAGAATAGCAACCTCCTGCCCCTGCTGACAAATTCAGTCATCATTCTTAAAAAATACATCCTAAAATGCTACCCTAAATCAATTCTGTTTTTCGGTTTCAGTGAAATATACTGACCCGGACATTTGTCAAGGGCAGGGCAGCCAGTCTTGAAAGCCTACAACTGTGACGTCATGGTGTCCCCCCCTAGGGGGTTCTATGGTCTGTGTACATTGCCAGGAATCTCCCGATCCCAAAGGTACTGCTTCCCCACAGCCCAGGAGGATCTGACAGTGTTAACTCTCACCACCAATGAGCGAGTATTAGGGTCACGTCCCTGAGTGTATTTGTTTTCCTCCACGATCTGCCTCCAGAGAAGGCTAAGATTACTGTGTTACTTACCACTACAGGAAGCTTGTCAAAAGCCACCCATACAAGCATACCACTTCTCAGAAGAACCCTCTGGTTGTCCATAATTTAATAAAACTGACCATATAGGATAATGCTGTTTATTAAAAATATATTCAGGGAGAAGGAAGTCAGTGCATTTATCCAATTTTACATACACATCTGTAGTCTGAGGTTTCATTATTCCAACAGTTCATATAAACCACTGTTTCAGAGAAGAGAAAAAAAAAGGCTTTACACAGGAGATCAGCAATTGGTTATAGGTTTGGTAAGATGAGTAGGCTTGTTGTAAAAATAAAACCACCTCTTCTACTAGTAAAGAATGTCTCCTTTATGCAGAACAAGTCTTCAGAGTTTTAAGAACTTTTCTTGCAATAACTTGAAGTACTTGGAAAACAGCCAATCCTCCGTTTTCTATAAATATAAATGCTATATTTTGTCTGGATTTTTCTTTTGAGGTAACAGAGGAAGCATTTTCAGTGATCTGTCACTAGGTTATCCTTTGCTGGGTAGGCCAACTACGGCAACATCAAACCTAAGACTCATACAGAAGCATTTCTGAGAATTAGAAATACAGAGCATGACATTTCCAAACAACAAACGTTCTCATTACAGTAGGGAAAATGAAATGGGTCAAAAAATCAAAGCCTAAGATAAAGGAATTAAGTCTTTGCTAATGGAGAAGGAACAATGGCACCCAGAATCCCACACGAGGATTTGGCTTCTGAATGCATGCTTAGGTCTTTCACCTGCAAGTCTCCTCTCTCGTTACAACTTTCCTGGAATATCAGGGTCGTTCCCATTTCCTGAGTTTCTAAGCACTGACAGGAATTGGGAGCATAGCCTCGGCAGCTGGCGAATCAACCAGAGGGAAGACACACATTGAATTCGCTGGCTGGCTACCCCTGTGTTACATCAGAAGTCGTACCTAATTTCTGGGACTCGGATGCTGGGGCCTCCCTCTCAGTCTTATGGCCTTTCTGCACAGGACACCATACAGCTCTTAACTCCAGACCTGGAAGTGACTAGTCAGTCAGCTGCCCCACCCTCTCGTTCATGCCCTGTCCCCAAGTCACAGAAACAGGTAAGAGAGGCTTGAGGGAGACCACCTTCTTTATAGAATGTTGAAGTCAAAGAAAGTTCTCGGTCACTACAAATGCAGGAACCAGAGCCGAAGCACAGGAAGAGAGAAGTCTGTGTCCTTACAATGAGTAGCTGTGTGCAACTTTTCTGCTGGGTTGGGCTAAGGCATCTAGAACTCTCTCCATGTGTGTTCATGATTAGACTACTTAGAACTCACAATTCTCTGTGGAGGGGCTGGGATGAGGGGATTACATTTAATTACCTCTTCCTTCTTAAAGTGAAATAGTTAAAAATATGCTCTCATATACAAAGTGGATCAGATCAGCTACCTGTGTAAACGACACCACAGCAAATTAAAGGACAACAAAGTTTCAGTCACTATCCAACCGTCTAGGTGTATAAAGCATCCTCAGAAATCAGTGCTTGTTGGTAGGATTACTAAGCAAATAAATTTAAGGCAAAACTGTAATAATAGCAAATGAAGTATACACTTTCTTCCCTATGATGCAAGATTAAGGCCTCTGCCAAGAGAGATTGCTTTAAAATGGGAAGTCTTCCTGCCCCTAATTAACAAGGGATCCCACACATGAAGGAGGAACTAAAGACTACAAGCATTTAAACAGGCGAACTGACTTTGCAACAACCAGTTTGATTCAAAACCATCCAATGTATTGGTTGATGTGGGACATTAACGAGGCCGTAGCTGCCAAGGGCCACATTATGGATAAAATGTCAGATACAGATACTTTAGTAGGAAACATTGCTTTGTTTATACAGGTCTAAATTGTAACAACAGAACCCTTAGAAAAAATGAGGATCAAAATGCTATGTTCACACAAAAATTTTTGTGCTTAGTTTGTAAAAAGATATCAGAATAGTTCCAACAAATCGGCTCATTCTTTAGCACAAACGTCCCTTGATCGCACCGCTCGGCTCCTTGGCCATCAATGCCAGAACTGCAGAAACACGACTCCCTTCTTGGGGGTCATGGTGGAGCTGCTCACTTGCCAGAGGCCCCCTGAGCTGCTCTGACAGCTCCACCACACTTTGGGGGGCGGGGGTGGCCACCCAAGTTCTCGGTGAGGAGGGGGAGACTCCATGTAAGGCCATTTAAGTGTAAAATGACAAAAATCATCAAAAATAAAACAAGCCACTAAGTTTCTCTTCATTGGAGGGATGGGAAACAAAGGGGTTTCTACACCAATTGAGACAGACTTTGGAACACTCTGTAAAACAAAAGAGAATTGATTTCTTGAAGTTCAAAAAAAAAAAAAAAACCACCAAAAACAATGAGCTCATATCTCATTTCCAAAAAGATGAATTATGAAAATTCCCTCGAATTTATGCAACAGGCTTAGGAAGGAAATAATCTCCTCCTGTTTTCTTTCCACGTTTAATGTTCTTCAAGTTACTACTGTAAATTCTTTGAATAGCGACACCAGCCATGATGCGACTCATGGAGACGTAATGATTTGCTTGCACTGAAATACATCTACACGATGGGAAGTTATGCATACGGCACAGAACTAAAAACAAAAAGGTGAAGCAAACTTTATTTTCAGGTGAAAACAGTAACCTGATGGACTGTTGTAGATGTGGGAAATGAGCACGTGAAACAACTGGACAGAGCATCGCTTACAGGTGCTTTTATTGGTGCCGAGACAAAGGCTTAACTGGCTGTCCCAAGTTAGCACGGGGGTGTGGGGGGAGTGTGGAAGGAAGAAGACTGAACAAAAACTCAGAATAAGGGAGAAAAAAATTCCTTTACTCCAAAAGGGACTGAAAACTTCCAATTTTCTTGAAAATGTTACATCAATTCAAAATTCTCTGGTCTGAGGGTAATAGATCCCGGCCAGCCCGAGCTGCAGACTTTTGAACCTACACAGAGGAAATGAGTGAGCTTTCTCGGCCCCAGCCCCAGAGGCTGCTGTGGTCACCAGAGTCACGGTGTGGACGGTCCTGTGTGTCACTGGGGAGAGGGCAGCAGTGCCCTACAGCTAGATTCAAACTAAGCTATGAGAAAAGTCTACCTGGCTACAAAGGCTGAATTATATCGACAATATATTTCCATTCAATGATTTTAAACTGTATCTTAACTGGGGAGAGATTACGGAACAGAAGCCCATGGCTGATGGAAATGGGACCGCCACGAGCGCAGTATGCGGAAGAACCGCGGGGGCCGCAGACAACACATGACTCCGGGAGGGCAATCGGGGCAGTGGTGGGCACGGAGAGCTAACCTACAGGCCCGCATCTGTCAAAGACACGTGAGCTTGAATTTCTGTCCTTATGTACCAGAGGTGTCCTTGAAGGAGACAAAGTGCAGACTTGGCTCGATGGACACACACACCCGGAGTTAAACTGCACAGCGACATTTATTGTTTCAGCCTGGAAAAACATCCCTTTTTTTAAATTTCACACAGCAAAGCAAGTTAAAAACTTCACTCATCAAATAAATGATAATTTAAACAAGAACTTGCTAAAGAACCCTCATCACAACAACGTTTTAGGGCCTGATCACTTTTAAGTCCATGGGGCCATTAATGAATATCAACCAAGTGTCTCTTGTATAATCTGCAAGCCGTTTTTCCTACAAGAAGGCGTAACATGTTTCCTTGACTCAGGTGATACATTTAGAAAAGAAATCATGATTTTTTTCTTTTGCTGTAACAGGCAGACACTGCATTTCTCGTTGTGATCAGGAAAGATGGAACGACTGCTGCCCTTCTCTCGCTGCGATCAACAGTTTCTCACGCATTATCTCAATGCTCGAGTAGTCCGGCAACTTAAGATAGTTCACACAAGTCATGACAGAGGGCAAGAAGTCATCGGGGTTTTCTGTTGATTCGAATGTCTTCCGGACAATTGTCAAAGGCGGATTCAAACTCCGGAAGCCTGACGAAAGGGAAGGAAGAAAGACCCAGGAACTTAGTAGCAAGTTTGTAGGATGCAAACGGCCAACTCAGAGGAGACCATTTTCTCAGCCAGAAGAATCAGCCTGGAATCCCAAACACACCCTCTCCCGCTATCACTACCAAGAAATGGCACAGACCTCGTTGCATGAGGTCAGCACAAACACAGGTGTTCTTTCTTGCTTGGCAATTAAATCTACACATTTGATATACGTTTAGTGTAAGGTGACTGCTATCTGCTTTATTTACCATAAAAAGCCCGAGTAGAATATGGAGGCAAACCGTTCCTTAGGCTTTCTGACTTTTAAAACAGAATATCAATTCAACTCCTGTTAGGAGTGACTCACTTCTAGGAAAGTAGACTCTGCAAAGCATTCTCCTCTAAGAGTTTCTAATTCAAATGGCCTGAGGATCTGAATTTTATCTAGAAAAGTAGCATTATATGTTCATTAACAATCCTACTTCAATGTGTTTGAGACCATCCCTATGAACGTCCCTGCTGGTGAAAGCTCTTATACATTGCAAAACAGAGTGAACACTTAGAAGCATTACAGTGTTATAACTAAGGCCCTGTAAATCAACTACAGAATATCCTGCTGTGGTACTGAAGCATCTGGCTGGCTGGCACACCCACTTACCCACCGAGCAAAGGCATACCCACCTCCAACAGGCAATCTTGGGCTACCTGTCACAAACTGGAGAAATAATCTCTGCTGCTCATTATCAAAACTACTGAGAATCTCAAACAAGAACTTCACAGCCCGGCTACAACAGAAATAAATAACCATAATTATTGCATCATATTAAAATACAGTTTTGAATCACCCCACAATGCAGACCCTCACAATTAGCTACATACTTTAAAAACTTAACTACCACTACCTATGAATTCACATTCCAGTACACTCTGAAATCCAACTGGTTTCTGTTGTCACAGCTGGAATTCAAATGGCAGGATTACTCTAACACGTAAGACTTATCACGGACTGTACAGATATCTCCGTTTTACTACACAGAAAAATGGGTAACGGGGTGAGACCTGTCCTCTCCCCTCCCCCACCCTGTTCATATTTACAGAAATGCTTGATAATCTTTGGGTCCTAAGGTTTTAACAGAAACAAGGCCAAAATATCAGAAAAGCCTCCTTTAAAACAGGTGGACAAATTTAGGATGCCAGGATGGCTCAGTGGGTTAAGCATCTGCCTTTGGTCATGATCTCAGGGTCCTAGGATCGAGTCCCTCATGAGGATCCCTGCTCCATGGGGAATCTATTTCTCCCTCTATCCCTCTCCTCACTCGTGCCCATGCTCTCTCAAATAAATAAATGTTTAAAAAAAATTTTAATAAAATAAGTAGACAAATTTAAAAATGTTTATGATGATGTGTACATATACATGCACATACCACCCAATTCTTGACCATCAAATGAAAACCGCGCCGACCCCACTACTTACCTGTCGTGAGTATAACCGTGATCTGGCCTGCAGCATTCCATCAGTGTCTTTGCATCCCACGTGTCTGCCTTGCTGCCGCACAAGAGCTGATCCAGCTGCGTGTTCACACAACGATAACAAATTACTAAAGACACAGCTGCATAACAGAGTGAAACTCACAGGCGTGTTTTGCAGTATGCCAATAGAATACAGGTCTACACGTGCCAAAGGAGAGTATCATTTTCAGCATCAAAAAGTTCTGCTGAGAACCTCTTTTTGTCTGATGTGCTCTTCTACTGCACTTATAAAGTCAGTCTTCTCTCCAGCTGCAGGAAGAAGCCCTCCACCCCCATGCAGGGACTGGGGCCTAGAGAAACCTTTAATTGCCAAAAGAACGTACCTGGGACAAGCCCTTGGTTTAAGTTTTCCTGACTCTTCTCATGTCTTTAGAGGCTTTCCCTTGATAATCTACTTCTAACCAGGGAGATTTCATAAATCCTATCTTCTAGAAACCCAAGGGTATACATGAAGGAAGCTAAGACACAGACTACTGAGCTGGAGAGAGAAGTGGGAGAAGCAAGCTGAATGGAGACAGCAAATGGGCAGCTTTCCCACTTTTTACTGTAAAGAGAGGCAGATGGCAGCCAGATGGTGGCTGGGGTGGCACGGGGACCAAGCTAGCCATCACAAGGGAATATTAGAAAGCAAACAAGTGCTCGTATCTGCCTGGGAAATCTAACATCAGCTTCAAATTAAACCACCTTTTCTCTGGTTAACTGCCCATCTGCAGAATGACTGCGTACTTTGAGAAAATCCAATTCAGGGCACATCAAATTTAGCGTCTACTGTATGTCACCTGCTTTCAGGTACTTAATGCATCCTGTTCAGTAACACAGAGGTTATCGCGATTTATGGATGAGGCAGGCAGATCAGATGGGACAATTAGATAAGGTCAGATGGTTAAGTGGTGGGGACCAGAATTCAATTCCAGGAGCAACGCCTCCTGCTTTCAATTCCAGGTGACATTCAGGGCCCCAAAGCGCCAGGTACACCACCTGCTTCAGTCAGTGGCAAATCGGAGTGGACATAGAAACCGTAATGGAGATTACAATGCTCAGTCATTCAAAGAAAGCTGGATTTAGCCAGTAACAGGCATGTATTCTAAAGTTACCGCTCAAATAATAAACAAAAGGGATTCCAAAGTTTCACTCCTTCCTATGCCAGCTCCTCACTAGCGAGTATTTTTTCAGACTCTTGTTGCACGAAGGCTAGAAAACTGCACACAGGCTCATGTCCCCCTTCTCAACAGCATCTGCAGCACTCCCTTAAAACTTTAAGGACTGACTCCAATCATAAAGCAATGTCTCACCTAATCCAGGAAGTTTAGGTTAAAAAAAAAAAAAAAGTGCCCCCTCCTCTGTGTTCACCACTGTGGACCCCGGCCCCTTCCTGCCAGCCCCAATGCCCCAGACACCTGCATCCCACCCCACCCAGGGTCAGGTGACAATGAGGCTATGTGCTCACCAATCACACACAGACCCCACTTTCTAAGAGTTAAGTTATATTTAATGTTTATATAATACAAATGTTACATTTATATTCTATTATATTTTGTATTTAAGGCTCTTTGGTCAGGAAATGATCTTTCCCAAACCTCCCACAACTCCCATCCCCACTTGGTTTTTGTTGTTGTGGTTGTTTGCAACAACCTTTGGCTAGATGGCACAGAGACAGCCCACTAAGATAACTACAGGTATACATGGAGTGACGAGCCGTTCTTTCTTTGAGACATAAGCTACTCACTTCTTCTGGGTAGAAGTACTGAAGATGACTAAGTGGAAAGACGGATTCAAATCCATCTCTGAAGGAATCGAATTGCCTGGAAACGCCTTCATTTAGTGCCCAGAATATAACCAGCTACAAAAAGAAAGGTCTGTTAGAAACCCTGACAAGATTTCATTTCTCTTTCCTATTCAATATGTGGCCAAGTACAGTGAAACATCCTTCCTGATCACTTAGAAAAACAACAGCAAAAAAACAGGAAACAAAATACAAGTCATTAAAGTCTCTAAAATACCTCTCAGAAAACTGCATAAAAGATCACTCAGGTCAACTTCTAACTGGGGGCCTGGCCAATAAGAACATGTAAGGCAGCAACAACTACCACCAACCAAACAAACAAAAACAACCCATGTTGTTTTTTGCATTTATATTTAGTGTGTTTTTAAAAATTCATTTATGTAAAAACCTGATGGCACAGAATAGTACCTTCCCAGATGAGAGTTTCCCAAAAGGATAAAATGTTATTTAGAAGTAAAGCTGATGTTTCAAGATTCACAATTACCAACTGTTAAGTATTTTGAATTTTTAGTGTGAAAATTTATATCTAAATCCTGATTAAGTTCTTAGAAGCCTTAGCAAAGGGCCAACTGTGCAAATGCAGTCCCGGGAAGTCGAAAAGTAACAGAAAGCTCCTGTTACCGGTCCAACATTATCTAGTCATCAGTGACTCTGGCTAACCCACTGGGTTCAAGAAATACAGGACATGTTCAGATAAAAATAAAAACAAAAACACAAGCATTATTACAAATTATTTTCAGAGAACCTTCACCTGGTCATTTGCCAGTAGGCTAAAAGGTCAGCTTTCTCAAGGTAAGGAAAAAAGCAGGTAGTAAGAGCAGACAGTTCTCTGAATACTGAAGGGGGTGTCTGTCAGTCACAGGAACTGTCGGGGACACTAAACAATGTCTGAAGACCTCTGCTATCTACTCTCCTTCTCTAGCAGATGAAGAAAACCAGAGCCAACATGTTTCCAAGGTTCTATCCAAAATCCCACTGTAGGGGGTATAGCTCAGTGGTAGAGCATTTGACTGCAAAATCCCACTGTAGTAAAAAACCCAAGTTTGGGTGTAGTTGATATTCGATCTTGAGCCCAAAGCTCTTCCCACTCGAGGTCAGAAATAAACCAAAAGAAAAGTTTTTAAAAAGTAGTAATAAAGATCTATATAAGTTATCTTAAAATAGGATTTCTTTTCAATACAAAATAATTTTCCCTTAATTTAGCAAATATAGTTAAGAACCATGAACTATCTCAAAGTCTTTGCTACCCCCATAAACGTACGTGTGTGTGTGTGTGTGTGTGTGTGTTAATTCTATCAAGTTAGCCACTTTGATAGAAAGACAAAATGCGTTTGGCGAGAACACAAGTGATAGCTCCTTTTCACCGACTTCTTTTAAATGAAGACAAGATGATGTTACTGGTATTCAAGCTCGAGGACAGCAAATCTGAGGTCACATGAGGATCATGAACTATCCAACAAGTTCTCTCAAGCACAGACAGAAGTTAAAGCCTGAAGAAATGGACTGACACAGTGATCTTGGGAGTCAAGGGTTTCACTGGGCTGGACAGGCAGCGTCCCTCTCCCCCAGAGCAGTGTCAACAGGAAGCCCAGCATCCCCATGCTAGCCTTCCCCCGAAGGCCGCCGCGACTACGTACTCTTAGATACTCCTCTAAGTTGTGGATGGTGACCGGTATATCCTTTCCTCCTTTCTTCAGTTCGATGTTGGGAAACCCTGGCAGAGTGAAATCCAATCCTAGATCTTCAACTGAGCAGCCATTCATAGTCAGGGTTTCTAATGCATATTGTAGACTCTCTTTGGTCTAAAAAGAGGGGATGAGAGATGTCAGGTCATTCAGTTGTTTCTGTGTCTATGTTTATAAGACAAAAGATACGCTAATACATTTTAAGGGCTCCTTCTGCACTTACAGGACTTCTTTTTGTGTCATCACCTACACATGAACAAGTCACAGATCCCAAAGGAAATAATCTCAAGCATTTCAGAATCCAACTATTTTTATTTGGGGAAAAATAAGCTCACTTAACTGTTCCTTCAAAATGAGATGTCGGTCAATGTGACCACATTTCAAATCAGATTTCACAAAAAGTCATAATCGCTTACATGATGGTCCATTTGAGAGTGGTTACAGAGCCAGACAAACTTTTCCTAAGTTCTGTATTAATCTTCATGAATCCAATTATACATATAAGTTAATTGCCATTCGTTAGACAGGAAACCATAAATACAAAGAATGAATTATTACTTGAGTAAATACAAATAGCGCACTATCTAAGGAATGGTAATTAACTTTTATCCCCCCCTGAAAAGGTCAAGTCTAAGGGACACCCTGGAGATTTCTCATCCTATGACTTCAAGACTTCAGGACTATGACAACAGATCTGTATCCACACAATAATGCTGCGGTGAAGAAAGGTTCCAACAGAGCCCTCGAGTCATACAAAAGACAAATGTTAAAAGCAGTTTGTATTATTTATTTTTTTAAATGCTTACACATATTTAAGACTTACGCTTTTTTTTAGATTACATGGAAAATTGCAACTACTACTTGAAAATGAAGGTACATGGTACAGGAGAAAGCGAAATGGCTTTCCAAATTAGAAATACCTCCAAGTATGAAATTCCCAGTAGCTGAACAGTCCAGGTGCAAGAAATTAGTCATTTAAACTAAAAAAAAGCTAGGAAGTTCTGATTTAAAATTAGTCATTTTTAAAAAGGAAATGAAAGCCATCCAGATTAATTCAGAATGCAGAAGAGGACACAATACTAAGATTAAGGTATAATCTTAATCTGTCCTTCCCTGTAAAAGCCTGTGTTTAGGTCTCTCCTTAGCTGCAGGTGAATCATCTGATGAGACCAAAGGGAGGCCTTTCATTTTAGGTTTAAGGTATTTCTCAGAAAGACTAGATAGTAATCATCAACATCTCTCAAATGTTCTCCTCCTGGAAAGCTCTCGAAACTGCCCCCCACCTCTCACACAGATCAAGTTGGTCACTGCTATCCTAACGGAAAGTCTCTTCTCCCACAGCTACTTAGGGAACATCTTATTTATAAAGGTCTCCATTACAAAATGCTACCATTGAGAGGAATCTAGAATATATGGGTCCCTGAGATATTTAAAAGGAATTCACTGTTCATTTCTCCAGACTTTACATTACATCGAGAGCTAGTAAGCATCAGCCCATTTCCCCTGTATCTTTTAAGAATTTACACTACCAAGTTTGCTCCATCTGTATCTTCATAAACAATGAGGTGAGAGGCTCCAGAATACCACATACCACCATTCCTCATGCACTGGATGAAAACTGGTTAATATAGTACAGCAGTTTCCACGGAATGTGGTTTCTGTGCTATGCATTTTATACTTTTAAATTGACAACATCAAAAATAAGGATTAAAGATTTGTAGAACAATCTCAAAAAAGAGTTGAAGAGAACGGGTGGCATGTTGCGAAGTGTATAAGAGAGAAAGCTGCAGAACTCACATGCGAGTTCCAGCTCTCCTCCCACACTCTGGATCCATGACCTTGGCCAGTTACTGAACCTATCTGCCCTGAGTGTCTCATGAGCAAAAGAAGAATAACAGAAACACCTACGTCTCTGACGCGTGTTGTGGATTAAATGAATTAATATACATACGGCACGTGGAATAGTGCTGTTTTATTTCCTTTCCTTCCTTTTTTGGGGGCCACCATTTACCTAAGAGGTGATTCCAAATAAGATTGCATTCATTTTTAAAATTTAGAAAGTCGGGAGCACCTGGGTGGCTCAGTGGGTTAAGCCTCTGCCTTCGGCTCAGGTCATGATCTCAGAGTCGTGGGATGGAGCCCCACATCAGGCTCTCTGCTCAGCAGGGAGCCTGCTTCTCCCTCTCTCTCTGCCTGCCTCTCTGCCCACTTGTGATCTCTTTCAAATAAATAAATTAAAAATATTTTTTTAAGAATTAAAGAAATAAAATTTATAAAGTCAGTAAGCATAAAACTGATTCTAAAAAATGTTAAGACAAAATATCTTCTATGGAAAAGATGGACTTGGCCTCTTTAAAATGCTAACTGCTGTCAATAAACAAATTGATTTTTCCAAAAATCACTAATTAATAAGGGGGATAAAATTAATTCCCTTACAAGTTACCTTCTTCCCTGATAAGGCATTTTAAAACTCCCATTTGTCGAAAGCTCTTCTCCAGTTTATCGGGAGATGTGACACTTTCCCTACAAAATCTGCTCTATTCTTACTTTATACAATTTATAAAATGGGAGTTGATTTAACACTGGTCCACGTTGCCTGGCCAAATATAGCTGACTCTGTGCTGCTATTTTTTAAATATAACTTTGTCTTCTTCTGCCTGATACAGAACCCACTATTAATTTCAGATTGGGCCAAATAATTTTAAATCTCTTATTAATATGTAAAGAATATACATTAATGATATAAAGCTCAAGATTACCCACTCTAATAAAAAAGCCTCAACAGATGTTACTAAGAAATAGTGGACACATACCACGACCTTTAAAACTATTTTCCTGATCTTTCTATAAACAGATGGACTGTTCCTAAATTAAGCTACCTTTCTGGAAAAACAATCTGTCCTGAGAATAGTTTTTATTGGTTCAAATGCTTACCAAAGAAATTCACTATGATACAGTATCTGCCCAGACACATAACGCCCACCTAAAATTTAATAAGTAAGAGCCTTATGGGTTCAAGTCAGGAGTGTTTTTCATTTATTTGTTAATCAAGCTGTTATCACCTGCTGTTTTTATAGGTCATCTTACTCACTGTAAAATTGTTTCAGTTAATCTAATAAAAAAATTAAACTCTTCTAAAATAAAATAAGTAAAATAATGTAAAATAGTAACTGCGTCAAATAGAAACCATTTAACAAAGACCTCATCTTGCAACAGTAGAAACGGATCCACTTGACCATTTCCTCATCTTCTAAGCTTACCTGGGATTTATCTTGTTCAAGTCTTTTCTTCTGTCTGACGATGTCTTCTAGGTGATATACTGATCTAGCTACAACTGGGTCAATGTCAAACAAATCATGCGATGTCAGTGAAGTTTCCTGCCTCAGCATCCACTTATAAAAGGGTAAGCCAAGGGGAAGGTCCACCTGAAAGGAAGTATACAAAATATTCTAACAGTCACACTAAGCTTCTAGAACTGCCTCAGTTCTGTAACCGACACTCTAAGAGATCATTTATAAAGGTTGAGTAATAACTCGCCCCTCCAAAAAACCATTACATTACATTCTCATTACACACAATTGTTCCCATTTAAACCCAATTTGGGGCCCTGAAAATGTGAAAAATTTAGTTCACCAAAGAATCCTATTTGAACAGTGACCCTAAAAAGGTTATCTTTCAATGATGGACATATATTCTCCATAACGGCCTCCAAACTAAGAGACTGTTTACAGGAATCTTAATCTATTTGGGGCGGAATAAACTAAAGTCCACTGTAGTCTGCATTACTGCACATCTGGGGGAAAAAGAGGTTAAAAAGAAGAACCAACTAATTAAAACTGAAAAAAATATAACTTCTAAAATAACTGGCTAACAGCCCATTTTGTAGGCAAGACAAAACTGTCAGCTTGGAAACTCGACACTGGATGAAAGAAAATGTTTTCTACATACTGACCGAGTATCTCAGATACGGGTCCCAAATTAGTGTTTTTAAATAGAAATCTCCATGTAAGTCATATGTCCATTAAAGTCTGTGACACACAGTTTTAAAACCCAATATGAAGTGCAGGGGATTGAGATACTCTCCGAGTACGCAGACACAGAAAAATGTAGACAAGCAAATAATCCTAAACTTACCAATCTGAAATCCATGATAGCCTTGGCCATTAATTTTCCTAAGAAGCGAAACTTCATCTTAACCTTTGCGATGTGAGCTGGCTTAGCTGTCCTACCAAAGGGAAGCGCAAACAGGCCCTGGAGGTTTTGAATATACTTGGTCCCTTCTTGGCTTCCTATGAAATGAGCAAGTCACAAAACTTTAGATGCTATTTCCGAAAACAAAACAAGACAGGACAAAACCTGGTAACTAAGAACGTCTAAGAAATTCAGAATTCTCAAAATCAGATCATGGAATGAAGTCCTCTAGAGCTGGAAGGTTCTCCCTAATTTGATAAAAGAGAAAACAAAGGCTAAAAATTGAATGAAGGTCAGAGACCATGGCCCTCTACAAGAAAGTAAATCTTTTTAATGAATTATAAAGGCCTTTTTACCTCATGTGAAAAGCACAAACAGATGACCTCACACATTAATATTACCTTTTGGATTGCTAAGAGTCACTTCTTCACCTCTCCAGAGACCCAAGTCAGCTCTCTGTAGTTCCTGAGATACAAGTGCATAAAACTCCAGTGTAGGCCCGAGACCTGTACCAACCTACAAAAGAACAAAGGCAGAACAATTTCAAATTTTCAGACTTTATGCTGCCTTTTTCTTGGGCCAACGTCTTCGCAATATGGATACTAGCAGCAACTGTTTATTTCATGCATCATTTCCCCAACTGTCCTGACTGGGCTCCTTCAGCCTTGGTCCCCCAGAACAAGAACGAGCCACCCTCTGTTACTACCCAGGACCCTCACACTCGCACTGTGTGCTCCGGGCTTCTACACTGACAATAGCACTGCTGTAGCTCTCGCGCCCCTGGTGAATAAGAAGGCTTTGTCGAGGATGATCTCCTTCCAGAGCCTTCTCGGGTGAGCTGCTACCCTGAAACCAACTCAAATGTCGTCTCAAGAGAAGCCTCCTCTTCAGCCCAGGGACTCTGCTCCTTTTTCTTTAGGAATCGTTGTTCAGCGACTTCTCACATCACCTCACACTGCCACAGTTTCATTATGTGTTTGCATTTCTCCCTCAAGGGCAACTTTAGTTCACCTCTGTACCCTCAAGAGTGCCTGGACACACAGCAGCCACTGAACACTGCTTTGCTGAACACCACAGGGCTCAGGGAAGATCAGACCCATGCCTGCACCCACCAGGCTAACTTAGCCTCAGGGAGTACGTTCGTGCTTCTCAAGCCCCCCGGGGCCCTTGAAACTCCTGAGAGATTTATCAGTATGTTCGCATGGAGATGGTGAGCATGTCCCAAAGATTCTCGCTTAATAGGTGAGGGTTGGAGCCTGGGCACTGGTTTTTTTTTTTTTTTTTTCAAATTTATTTATTTGTCAGAGAAAGAGAGCGAGCACAGGCAGACAGAGGCAGAGGGAGAAGCAGGCTCCCTGCCGAGCAAGGAGCCCGATGTGGGACTTGATCCCAGGACGCTGGGATCATGACCTGAGCCAAAGACAGCTGCTTAACCAACTGAGCCACCCAGGCGTCCCTGGGCACTGGTATTTTAAAACCAGCCTGGACATGACTGTACAGCTTTGAACGAAAAGCTCCGCTCCATGAGAGGCATCCCGTGTCCATGCTCATAGCTTAGTCATTCCTTCACATTCTATAAAGTTCTGACCAGCTCGGACCATAAATTAGATACACAGCTTATGACAAGTTAATATAGTAGTTTATAGGCTACCTCAAACCATCATCCTGATCAAGAGAACTAGAGTTCACTTAGAGATGATCTGCAGATAATAGGCATTATTTTATCATTATCACCGTTACTTTTTCAAAGTATCCAAATTAGCTTAATAGATCAGATCCAATCCACCAAGTATTTCACTCTAACTTTGCAAACAGCGACATACCAGGTTGGATGTGGTGACACCTTCTGGACCCACCACCACCACCCTGGCTTTTTTTTTCACTCTGCACATTCCAACCCATCATTCAACACTGTAAGCCCCCGTTCAAAATATATTCTGAACTGGTCCCTTATCTGGTATACTGTTAGAGCCTCCTGCATGCTCTCTGCACCAGCATTCCTGGCATCTCCTCGTCTAGCCTAACAGTGCCGAGAGGCCTCCCACCTCACTCAGAGCAAAAGCTCACGTTCTTCAGCGGCCTGCACCGCCTGGGTGACCCCTCCCATAGCCTGACTCCTACTCTGGCTAGTCATTCTGCAGAAGGGCCAGGAATCTGCCTCGGGACTTTTGCTTCTCTGTTCTTTCGCTAGAGAAACCGTTCCCTAAATGATAATGACTTGCCTGTCAAATGTCCTCTTAACTACCATATCCCTTAACGACCCTATCCCTTCCCCATCCCGATCCACCTTTCTTTCTCTTCATCCTGTCACCTATCACATGCATATGCGTAAATATGTGGGGGAAAAAAAAGTTCTGTGATGGTAGGAATTCTGTATACTTTGTTCTCCACTGAATCCTGAGTACTGGAGGGGAGGAAGGAAAGGAAAGAAGAGAAGCCAAGAAAAAAGAAAAAAACTGTAGTAATATCTGATATCCAGCAGATGGTGCTTTAGAGCCACTTAAGTTTTTTTTTCACCTTTTAGCATAATTACCCTAGGCTAAATAGAAATCACAAATCAGATCATTTTAATTCCTTCATCCAAGGAATGGGCTGTTATTTCTAAAGGTAAAACAGACTTAAAATATCAAATGGCACCAGTATCACTGTAAACATGTCATCACAGCAAACCTGTGAGGTGTGGAAGGAGGTAGTCAAAGCTGTTCTGGCAATTTACCCTGTAACATGGGCTGGCCAACCACCCTGTGGTAGATCAACCTTATCTTTTCAGGCTTCTGTTCTACTCAGCCACTCCACTAGAAAGGTAGGAACTTTGGTTTTGCTTCATTTGTTTTTAAAGGAAGGAAAAGGGGGCGCCTGGGTGGCTCAGTGAGTTAGGCCTCGTCATGGTCTCAGGGTCCTGGAATCGAGCCCCACATTGGGTTCTCTGTTCAGCAGGGAGCCTGCTTCCCCCAACCTCCACGGCCGCCTGCCTCTCTGCCTGCTTGTGATCTCTCTCTCAAATAAATAAATTCTTTAAGAAAAATAAAATAAATATATTAATAATAAATAAATAAATAAATAAATAAAATTATTAATAATAAATAAATAAATTCTTTAAGGAAAAAAAAGGAAGAAAAAGCATAAAGCTTTTCCATCCTTTCTGCCCCTCTTGAGGTATCACCAAGGACTTTAACAGAGCTGCCCAGTGTTACGGTCAGGCAGCGCTGGTGCCAGGCTGTAGAGTCCACGCTCCTAACACTTCACCCTCCCGGAGGTTGGTCATTTGTAGCCCCAGCTAATCTTGGGGCTTAAAGACTCTGTGAGCCTAGACACTGGTTTACCAATCATCCCTATTCAAGATGGGGCCCATCTGGATTTGATACTTCGAATTAGAATTCTTCTAGAGCTACTCTGGAGTCTTCCTAATGGTCACTTGCAGACTTGTACGGTTGAATATGCTTTACAACCTGAGGCCCTTTCTATCTAAAAAGTCAGTACTCCTCCCAAGCCCTATTCCCCAATGATCCTCCTAGAATCTTTCCCATAATTAGTGGGTAGGACGCAGCAATGGAGATTATAAAATTAAGACTTCCACATCAGTAACTCAGTCCTGATGACACGTGGCGCAATCAGTGTGATGCTATCGTGAACTTGTTCAGGTTCCATGTGAGAGGCAATGTGAACAGAACCACGAAGGATGCAAGAGGGAAGGAAAGACATTCCTGGCAAAAAAAAATATATACTGGGGTAAAAACGTAAAAATTAAAGTTAAAAATAAACTCAGGAAAAGAAGTCACCTGGGGGAGAGGTCTTGCAGTTTTATGAAGAAGAAATGCCCAGGTAAACATCTGAAGAACTGTATCTCTGAGCAAGAGGCACGGTCAGGGTGGATTCAAAAGAGCGTGCCAATTTCTTATTCCAGCAGCCAAGGCCTCTACTCCATCTCCCTCTGCCCCATCGTTTCTGCTACTCACCACAAAGCCCAATCCTCTGGTCCCCTAGTTCTTCTGCTCTCTTCCATCAGTCGAACTCTATGAACCTGCTCACACGCTCCTGGGACAGTAGGACTTGTGTCCTTTGTACCTCTGTCCTGTGCTGGCCTCCGCCCCCCCGCCCCCCACACCCTGCAACTACACTGTAATCCTCTGACTGCAGGGACTCTGCCATAACTTGGATCCCTAGCACATGGTCTACTTCCTAGGTCACAATGACTTCAAGTTCTACTTTTGATGACTAAATACTCTCAAATTAACTTTTCAAAAGTCTTAATGAGATGAAAATGCCTAAGAAAAATCAAACTCGTATTAAAATTCCTTAGATAACCATAGGTGATACTTGCAGATTGTTAGTGGTTGTACTCTACCTCACATTTTATAGACAAGAAAACTGAGGGGCAGAGTGACAGGCTATTATAATCAGTGTAATAGAAGGTTTGGAAATTTTAGGTCTTTATGAGTTTTGGAAGTCTAAACATTCTCAAGTTTTGTCTTAAAAATATTGAGGGGAAAGAGGGAGGAAAAGTACCCCCACGAGTTTTTCACAGTTAAAATATAGAGAAAACCATTATTTGAAATCTCTTGAGGGCCGGTCCAGGCTATTTAATATAAAAGTGCCTCAAAAGAAAAAAATGACAAAGGTTAGAAAGTAAGTAAAAACGTATTTTTTCTCCACAGCCAACAAGACTGTCCAACACCACAGGTGAGCCAACTACAACTCCGGTCCACTTCCTGTTTTTGTACCATCTGCAAGCTAACAGTGGTTTTTACAATTTCCATGGTTGCAAAATCTCGAATAATATTACCACATGTGAAAATTAGATGAACTTCAAATTTCATTGACAATAAAATTTTGTTGGAACATAGCCAGGCTCATTCATGTAAGTATCATCTCCGGCCACTTTCCTGCTTGTACAACAAAGGCAAAATGCAGTGGTCATGATGGGCAGTGTAGGGCCCGCAGCCCCTGCATGTTTTACTATCCAGCCCTTTAAACCTCCCAAACCTGGGTTCTGCAATAATCCTACATGATCTATTAAAGTTATTAGAACTAAAAATTATCAAAGTCACATAAAATAAGGTGAAGATATAAAAATCAACTGTATTTCTACAAACTAAGAAGAGTATCATTTTCACCATCATCACAAAACAAGAAATATTTGGGAAGAATTTTAACAAAATGTGCACATGAAAGACCTCTAGACTTAAGTTAGTAAGTGAAACTGAGAGAGAGAAAAAGACCTAAACAAATGAAGTCTACATGTTCATGAACTCCAAGATTCAACATTAATACATGTCAATTTCCTCCCCAAACTGACCAAAATTCAACATAATCCCTATCAACATGCTGGGAGACCTTCTGTAGACACTGACAAGCTGATTCTAAAATTTACACGGAAATACTAGGGACTGAGAAATAACCACAACTTTGACAAAGAAAAACAAAGTTGGAGGACTCACACTACCTGACTTCAAGACTAACTATAAAGATACAGTAATCAATACAGTATAGAAAAACAAAAAAGAACAGAAAATCCAGAAATAGATCCAAATATTCACAATCGACTCATTTTCAAAAAGGAGCCAGGGTCATTCAATATGGGAGAAATATGCCTTCTCAAACAAATGGTGCTAGAAAAATGAAATAGCCTATATTTAGAAAAAAGGAAAAATATCCTTAATCCCTTACTTTATGCTATATATAACTAAAAATGGATTACAGACCTAAGTATGAGAGCCAAAACTCTAAAATTTCTAGAGAAACACATGGGAGAAAATCTCTGAAAACCAAGGGTGAGGGGAAATTTTCTTGGGGTTAAAAAAAGCACAGACAGGGGGCGCCTGGGTGGCTCAGTGGGTTAAAGCCTCTGCCTTCGGCTCAGGTCATGATCCCAGCGTCCTGGGATTGAGCCCCACATCAGGCTCTCTGCTCAGCAGGGAGCCTGCTTCCTCCTCTCTTTCTCTGCCTACCTCTCTGGCGACTTGTAATCTCTGCCTGTCAAATAAATAAATAAAAATCTTAAAAAAAAAAAAAGCACAGACCAGGGGGAAAAAAATGATAAACTGGATTTCAACAAAATTAGAAATGTCTGCTCTTCCAAAGACATTTCATAAAGAACTTATATCCAGAGTAATAATTTAATCACAAAACACGATGCTGGAAATGTGGATGGACACTTCTCCAGAGAAGATTTATGAATGGCCAGTAAAACAAATGGGAATGAGAAATCAGAAAAATGCAAACAGAACATAGTAAGATACTACTGTAAACCTGCCAAAATACTCCAAATTAAAAAAACTAGACCCAAGAGTTGGTGAGCATGGGAAGCCACCGAAACTCACAAGCTCCATCACTGGCGGGAATAGGAAATGGCAAAGCTACTTGGAAAACAGTTTGTGGTGTTTCTCACAAAGTAAAAATGGATCTTATTAAGTAGCTCAGCAATTCATCCCTGAGGAATTTACCTAAGAGAAATAAAAACTGCCTATCCTAAGATTTGTACCCAGTGTTCACAGAAGCATCACTCACACGTGTCAAAAACTGGAAACTAAAATGTGCATCACCTGGTGATGAAACATTTCCTGAAATATCTATGTAACAGTCTCTTACTATTCGTGATAAAAGGAAAGATACAATATTTCCTTTAATAACTTAGATGACTCTCAAAAGCATTGTACTAAGTGACAGAAGAGTAACACAAAATGGCTACATACCTACTAGGACACTGTAAGAAAAGACAGAACTGCAAGACAGAAAAAAGATGCTTGCCTGGAGGCAGGGCGCGGGGGGAGGGGCGAACGGCAAAGTAATCTAGGAGAACAGTTTGGGGTGATGGAATGTTTTCTTGATCTTGATGTGGTAATGGTTCCAAACTGAATACATTCGGACATTAGAATTTGTACGACTAGAATTGTACATGTTGTAAGTTTACATTTATTATACGGGTTAGATCTGTTATTTTTTTAAAAGCAGTCCAAACATTTTGAAAGGTATGCTTAAAACATCCTTTCACTTTGTCAACCTAAGAATTACACAAACGTTTGCTCTTATGCAGGAAAAAAACATCTTAATCTTGGAAACTGGAGGGTTTCCGCCTTCCGTGATCATCTTACACAGAGCAAATCTCTAATTTCTAGATTAATTTCCCAATTGTCTTTTAGAATTTCAGAGGACCAACAAAGTCTTACTGAAGGTACAAATGAAGTCAAAAACCAACCACGCTGGTAAGCTCACCTCATTCTCATACTGGATCTCTAACATGGCCCGGGAGCTACCCAGATCCTGCATCACAGACTCCGCTTGCTTCAGCAGCTCCTCTCTATTCACAGTACGCTGAAAAACAAAGCACAAATATGAGGAAATAATGCTCATGTTACACTTTATTATAATAAAAGCTGGCATTTCTTGGGAGTGCAAAAAAAAAAAAAAAGAACCGTTAGAATACTATTTTTCATTTATCTGAGAGAGAACCCACGAGACAGTGTGCATGCGTCTGCTTGAGTGGGGCAAGGGGCAGAGGGAGAGGAAGAAGGGGAGAGAATCTCAAGTGGACTCTATGCTCAGCATGGAGTGGTGTGGGGCTTGATCCCACGACCCTGAGATCATGACCCCCGCCAAAACCAAGAGTCGGATGCTGAGCTGGCTGAGCCACTGGAGCGCCCCAAGACCATTTCTAGAAAAGCATATGTCAGGAAAGGTTAAGAAGCAACTGTGTTGCTACGAACATGGACAACAAAGCTAGAAGTTAAGTCTAAATATTATCTTGAGCCCACGACATGTTGAGAAAATTCCAGGTGGAGAAGAAAGGCTCTCTGTAACCTTGCCAGACACCAGTCCAAGTTAGGGCTGCAGCTACGTGGCCTCTCCCTGGGCACAGTTACAATTACATCACGGAGAGATCGGTGTGGCAGTGGCAGGTGAGACAGGTGAGCTGAAACCTCCCGGCCCCAACCTGCAGAGATCCTACAAGCACAACTACAAACATCTACTAATGAGATTCATAGGGACGAGACACATCCTGCCAGATTTCCAAATCTACCAACACTGCTGCTGACACAATCCTAGTGGTACAAATAAAGATAGAAATAGCAAGGCTTTGCAAAACAAACAAAAAGTATAAGGTAATTTTTGTTTTGCTTCTCACTCCTAACTCTTTTCATGTCAATACTAGTGGCTCTCATGAGTCTTGGGAGTTACAGGTTTTCAAAAACACACCTGAGTAAGAATCCTCAGCAAGGAAAGAGGAAGATGAACAGAGACATCAGAAGCAAAAGGCAGTGGCGTCACAAATGGAGGATGGGGTCGCCGCTGGAATGGCTCACAGTGGAGTGGTCAGAGCTCTGAGTGTGGAGCCAAGGTGAGAAGCCCAGGAAGCGGAGGTCAGCAACCAGGGGCTAACTAGGCACGAGCCAGGAATCCCATCAAGAATCCTGTTTCGGTCACCTCTTATCAGAGTGATGTGCGAAGGGACTAAAGTGCATCTGGTTAATTCTACCTATTGCATATGGATCAAGTATAAAAGGGAGGCTATAGTGTGAGTTCCTAAATTAATAAGAAAAAAGAAGCCTTGGTGGGAGAAGACAGGACTCTTCCTTGGCACAAGAGTTATGGCAACTAGGAAAAAAGAACTGGAGAAATTACTTCAGAAATGGGAAAAAAGGACTCTTAACTGTGGGATGAAAAAGAATCACAGACAGCCTGGTTCTGAGACTTGACAGGAAACCCCGGCTGCTCCAGAGAAGACAGACAAGCAGAGGGACGGCGGTGACCGTGTGACGGTTCCGTACCACAGGCACTGCTCCCACGCACCGCAGCTCCAGCATTCCCATTACTGGCAAAAGCTTGGTGCGATTTACCTTTACATATTTGGGGGGAGAAACTTACTTTTTTCCTATCCAATCTAGGTGCAACTCTGCTATCTTGAGAATCAGACTGGTTGATTTCTGGGTTGGTATCAAGTAATCTTTGCATTGCTCGGTCCCGATCAAATGCAGTTACATAAAAAAGCATTTGCCGGGTATCAAAAGGGAAGAAAAATGGGCTGTAAAAAGATGAGACAAAGATTATCTGAATTAGAATCACAAACCATACAAACCACTACATTAGAAACAACCTGTTACTATGATACAGAGGAAGAATTGTAAGAGAACCACTAAAAACAGTCTTGGCAAACTAATTTGGAAGAATTTTCATAACTCTTGTATGAAATTTCTAAGGGATCAATAATGCATTAAGAGTAGCTTTTCGCTGTGAAATATGAAATTCAACTATTAAAAAATCCTACACTTTAAATCAGGTCTATTCAAGATTATCTTTAATCAACCCAGACTTTTAGGTAGTATGACCTGACTAGCAAAACCCTGATTTTAAAATACGATCACTGCTTCATGACACTGCCAAGCCATCCCCATACCACATATACACAAATAATAATAATGGCTTTACTAGCAGCTCATGATCTTCCTCCAGCTCTGGCATTTCTAAGTCACTCAAACCTACCAAACAGTCATGCTGATTTCCAGAGAAGGAACCCTACAGGGACACAGGTCCTACTGCCTCTTGATGTAGGATTTTGGAAGTTCTTGACACACCACTTCCTGTGGTGATGCCAATATTCAACGTCTGTTCTAATATGGGTAGCCACATAAGGATGCGGCTGACATGACTAAAATCTAATTTCTAATTTACTTAATTTTCATTGATCTAAATGTAAACAGATTTATGTAGCTACTGAATACTGTATTGATCGGTGGTACAGTTCTATGGTCTCTGAGAATGCAGAGTCTGGATGCAAATAGGCTCAGAAAATCAACCAACTATATACCTTTGGAGTCCACCTTTACGAAGACAGAGGATTTTAATCTCTTTAAATATCCTTGAATACTTTTCTATTTCATATATTTAGACACATACTGTCACAAGTAGACCTTGTATTCGCCCCAGCTAGAGGACAGACAGCGACACTAAGTATTAAGCAAGCTGTGATCAAATATGATGTTAAACACATTTAAATAGGTCCAGTGAAGACTGTTTTTGTGACAAAATATATTAAGACTGATGCAACAATAACACACTCCCAAGACACCATTTCAGAAATGATCATCTTACCAGGTTTTTCCTAGTTCAGTAAGCCATGTTGGGATGTTTCCTGTCATGATTACTAAAGGATCTTGAAGCTGCCTATTTGCTTTTGCTGTCAACTTACTGTTAATGAATTCACTAGTTGGAATAATCTCCTTGCACATTGCATTCTGTAAAATGTTGAAAATAAATAAATAAATAAAGTCTGCATGTAGTAAAACATTAGGGTTATATCCACTAACTCTTTATCTTCAAAAAATGTATGCAGAGGGCCTGGATTTCACCTGGTTCCCAACATACGATATACAGCTCCTCACTCAAGTGTCTCAACCTAAATGACAATTTCTACAATGCAGATCTCAAATACCACAACCCCTACAGGGCACTAGTACTGACCCAGTCGTTGAGGTGGCAGCTAATGTTTTGTGTGAGGCCAATTCCGTCATTCTTCCCTATTATCAACTTAGACAAATTAACTCTTGCTTAAATGTACTGAAAGAATTTTTCTATCATCTATAAATAAATAAATTCACATCGTTCTTCATGTTGTAGCCTAACTTAATAAAGTTACAGCCAGGAAGAACACTAATCCAAGAATGTAGGCCAGCCACAGAAAGTGCGGGAGAAGCTCCCACTAGTGAGTATGTTGTATCTCACTGGGCTATGATCCCCCTACACTGAACGGAATCCTTATGGCTGTCTCTAGTACAACAAAAACTCATCAACCACTAGACAGAAAAAGCCATCAACCATGGGTAACATGCCACGCACTACACACGATGGGAAACTCCATAAGCAGGCCACATTACTCACATCATACAAGTAATACCAGTATCGACTGATGGCATGTAAAACTCTTAAAAGAAGAATCACATCTAATGATGGGTCTTCAAAAGTTATATTTTCAGGTGGCGTGGATATGAGGTAAACTTCTAAAGGATTTGATACCGATGGGCACACTCCATCTAGAGGACAAAAGATCAAAGGTAAGGTTTGACCCAAGTTAGAAAGGCTGTGCCAGTGGAGCTGGTGTCCTCTTATCCCCCCAAAATAGTAAGCACAAGCTGTGAAGATTTACTGTTTGGTATCCTATCAGTGTATTGATAGCTTGAACATTTCTCCCTTTATCTTACACATACATCATACAAGCTTATGAAAATTTTGCTTTCCTCCCATATCCAAATAAACTGTAAAGGAGAAAAACGGACTCATTTCCCATTTCTTCTTTTCAACAGAAGAAACAACTAACAATAAAACAGCCACAGAGAATAATAAAGACAGAATGTTTAAATTTAAGTTTAGTTTTATACAAATTTCCTGGATTTCTAAATTTTTATATCCACCTTAAAATGACCACGTAAAAGAGACAAATATTCCCAATTGTAAATATGATAGGAGATTTGGCTATTTAATCTGAGGCTGAGGATAGGACAGACTGAGAGTTTCCAAGGGGATCTACGATTCTTAGATTTCACTGAGTAATAGCTTGGGCAGGGGGCAGGGGCTCAAACTGTTGCCATTTACTTTTACCAAACAAAGGAATGAAAAATTACCACACTATTGCTATCATAAAAGAAAGGGCAATTTTTAACACCAAAAACCTCAAAAAAAATCCTTTATAACAGAACTTAAGTTTTATGAAAAGAAAACAAAACAGTTATAATGTCCTTATTTCTGAGGACAAAACAAAACAAAAAAACAAAAAAAAACACACAACAACAACAAAAAAAAACAAACCCAAAACCAAAAAACACCAGTAGCTAACACCATTTTGTTTGGAACTCCTAGATAGAGATGGTCTCCAAGAAGGACCCTGAGCTGAATGTTAAAGCACTGCTACCCTCACAGAAATGGGGGGTGGGGGTGGGTGAGCACACAGAGACTGGAAGGAAATAACTACAAAAGAAAAGAGATCAACTGGGAGGCGCTACTCCATTCTGCAGTCATTACACTAGCTGGCAGAACTTCTCATTCCTTCTGTAATTGTAAGAAATGACAAAAATGGAGGGCCTGCCTGACCACCATCAGTCTCTTCCTTAGTAAATATGTTCTACTAATGAAATTTGTTTTTTCATGAGAACAGTATGAGTTCTTCCCAATTTTCTTCCAAAATTTAATTTTGCAGGTACTTAATTTTTCATTTGTGGTAATTTCATTTTTTCTGTATCATATCTAAGGGTTTCACTGCTAGATATAAATCATTCCTTTAAAATTTCCACAACAAGAAGGCTACTGCCTCTTGGCATTTTGTTTTCCCCTCCCATGGACCAACTTACCATGCCACAACTCATCGTGCTTTTTTGCATTTCTAGGTGATGTTTTTGTTGGAGCTGTTTGGGCTCTTCCTCTTTTACCACCAACACAATCTTTATTACTTTCTTCATCCTCTCTCACGGGTTTGTACCTAAATCGATCGGAGAGTATGTAAACTAAATGTCGATTTTAAAAATACAAACTCTTCTACAGGGGCTGACGCACAGACACCACAGTTACCAGAACTCTGACATCCATCCTGTTTCTCCCTACTTAAGGGTTTGGAGAATTACCCAGGCACTGTTTCAGGAAACCACCACAAAGAGTCCACTGGCCCAGGAGAGGCCACCTGAGGAACTCCAGGGTTAGTTCAGAGAACAATGGCTCTCTGTAGTTTATTTATTTATTTTAAGTGGAGCCTACTATGGGGCTTGAATTCACAACCCTGAGATCAAGACCTGAGCAGAGATCGAGAGTCGGCTGCTTAACCGACTGAGCCACCCAGGTGCCCTGAGGACTGGTTCTCTTTAAATCTAAATAGAAGACATTCACAAATGCAGAAAGCTGCATCCAAATGTCTCTAAGGGCTCAGAGATGCCAAGCTTATTACCTAAAGGAATGTCATCTTCCGAAGAGGTTTTTGTCTTCTTTAAAGACTTGAAACGAATCTAAAAAGTTGACATATACTGTGATTATTGCCCATGAGTACGTTTTCCAGGAGACATAAGGAAGGCAAATACAAACGTACACATGTGTGCACATGCATGCATTCACGTACACACAGATAAAATATTTGAAGCAGCTTTTAATAATAAAATGTAGGATTTGGGTCCCCTCTCCTTATGTAAGCCAGCCATTACTATGAATTCCAAGATACAGGAACGATATATGGGAGTTGATGACAAAGCAAACGAAGTCAGTTTTGGACTTGCCATATTGTATGAGTCTTTGTCCAAATGCCCGCTCTCCCCAGAGGGTTGCTCTCGTCGTCCGTGGACTCCCGCTCATCCTCGGCCTGGATACTGAACTGCCGGACTGCCTGATACACAGTCATGTTATATGGCAGCAAATGCTCTCCAATGTAGAACTGTAGCCTGTGCCTTACATTGCCGGAATTTAAGAACTGAGCGGCCTGAATGAAGCAAAGGAAAACCCACTTAAGCTCCAGGCCCTGAACCGTGTGTGCATGACAACATGGTGAGAATAGCACCTTACCAGGGACTCGTCTATTTCCTCGTCAGAGCCATCATCATCACTGTCTTCATCATCTTCTCTTACTCTTCCATACCCTGAGGACCCAAGAAGGCCGTTAAACTCCTAAGCAATTGTCCGTGGCAAAGAAAAGCCCACGTGTACTGGTTAAACGAACATACTCTTAGAAAAAGTACACACTTACACTATGACCTATGAAGCAGAAAGAGCTAAGAAAATTGTCACCTATAGAGTGTCATTTCTACTGCATTACATTCCAACACGATAAATGAACTCATCACTGAAGTCAGCCATCAACCCCTCGGAAGTGTATCACGCTTCCACAGGCTATGTAAAAATGAATGATAGGAACACAAGTTCCCAATGCTAGGTTTTAACAGAAGCAGCCTTAAGCAGGGAAATCGTTCCCACATCCCCTAATATTCCCAGCCCAATGTACGTACAAACACAAAACACACATCTAGGGAAAGTACCTCTAACTACAAGGTATCGCTCGATAGCTTGTACCAAAGCCAGGGGATCGATCTTGACTGGCCCGCCTTTCCACTGCTTCACGTTCGCACAGTCTGGATGTCTTTGTAACTGGCATTTTAACTGATGTGTGTTGAAAAATTTTAAAGCCTGTGATCCTCTGTTGAGAGAAAAGCTCAAGATAATTTGTGAAAAAAAGTTATTCTACTATTTTCAAAATCAACATAATACAAACAAAAGACAATACAAACTTCATTTTCTTAAGACACAAAATAAGCACTTACTTACCAGCTATGTAAATAGTCAAGCCAGCAATTCAAGTTACTTAGTGAAAGTTGTTATAAAGTAAGAAATAAAAGAGGGTGTGTATGTATGCTTATGAAAATGTTAAAATCATCATTTTATCTCTATCATACCAGAAACCGATGTGAGCAGAAATCCTCACCACTGATATTTAACTATTTCTCTAGACTAGAAAATTCCTCAACCATTTGAGACCGCTCCCTTCTGCAGTATTTTGCCACAGCCTAATGAAATTCTATGGCTTTAAAAACAAAGGAAAAAGCCCCCTTTTTTGCTTTCAAACAGTTCTGTTATAAAGTTACTTTAAAAACTAACCTTTAAAATTTACTTTGCTACAGTCTTTTGAACGAAGCAGTTTGATAGCGACACCAGTCTAACCCTGGTAATATTTAATTGCTCACTTCTGGAAAGGGCTGACAATAGTGAGACACAGACTGGCTTAAAATGCAGTTATCTGTAAGATTCCATAAGGCATGCAAACAGGAGTATGGGAAAGAATATCCCATTAGACAGGAGATACACACACACACACTTACACACATATGTAAACATACATTTTTTAATACAAATCTAGGTAAAAATGAAAAACTTTATAATTTTCTCAGGCACAGATGAAAAGGCCCCCATATTTCGTAAAATTTTCCAGGACAGGATAATGATCAAAACTGAATACCACATTCTATATTAATATTCAAAGCCAGGAAAAAACCCTAGCTCACACGGATCCCTTCATCTGTCCAATAATGCATCGTTTTAATTCAATAAAAAATTTAAATGTTTTCAAAACACATCAGGCTGTGTATTTTAAAACTAAACTAGTTTCTTATTTTATAGGTTCTAATCATAATATTCCAGAAACCTTGTAACAACCTGAAAATACCATAATGAACTTTTACAGTGAATTCCTTCTACAGCATTTGAGTCCAGCAAAACTACTGTATTATGGAAAAAGCAGAAGTTTTAATGAAACAAGAAAACTTCAAAATATACACTTATTTGCTAAAACCCATCAAAGGTATAACCACTTATATCACATTATTGCACAGAATGCAAATATTTTATTATCCCTATCTACAAATTCACGGAGAGAAGCCGTATATATTAAAGTCTATCAATTTAAGGAACACTAAGCCTATTACAGCTCGCCACACAATCAATGGGTTATGTATTTCCAAAACATGTTTAAAACACATGGGGCGATTTTAAAGATAAAAAGTGTTTTTCTTCAGCCATTATAGTCAAATGGTCTCAGAGCAGATGAAGATGTTACCAGACCTCTTGGCACTTTACCTCAACAAAATGAAGCACAGAGTCCAATGGCAAGGGCACACCCAGGCAATGATCCTTACCTGCCTCCTGTCCCATTTCCACTGGGGAAGTCGTGCACTTTCACTGGAAATTGCTCCATCTGGCTGAGGCAGTTGTTCATCTTGTGAACTAATGCCAACAAAGGTGCATTACCCACTGGTTCTACTCTTCCAATGGGCTCTTCTCCAGGAAGCTAAAGTTATAAATAAACCAACAGGTTAAGCAAGGCCTCTTGAAAATGGAACACTCCTCAACAAGAAAATTTAACGGGCAGTTTTACAGAAGAGAACCATTCCTCTATTCTCTTTTGATAGATTTGATTGGAATGATTATTTCCATCTAAATTATTTCAAAGAGACTCTTTTTTTATATAGGCCCACAATCCCTTATTCTTAATTCCTAAGTCCAAAAAGGCTTGAAAACACAACTTTTTGTTGAAGAGATCTGTAGCAATTTTACCATATTTCCCTATATGTATATATTGTTGACAACATGTTTAAAAACAAATACTAAGAATAAAATACATTCACAACCAGAGACTACTATTACTGGCTGGTTTTACAAAAAAAAAACAAAACAACAACAACAAACCAAAGACTCAAGATACAATGGCCACAGAAAGTGTAGCACCTATGCCATTAAATCACGATTCTGTTGTTTTACTAGTATAATTGATATATAAAAGACCAAGAAATCCAAATCTAACTGTGTATCAGAAGCCAGAGACTTGACCTCAATATCTTGACCAGCACCTAATGGAAATTACTGAGGTGAAAATACACACATCAGTGACCAATGATTCCTACAGGATGACAGAGAAGCATCAGGAGATAACTTACTGGTGAAGAAAAGAATACATGAAGGAATCTCTTTAATCTGATCTCTCTGCTCACAGCATCCTTTTCACTTTTAGATGTCAAATAAAGCAACAGCTGCTTCACGAATCCACTGTGTTGGATTTCAAACGATGAAACATCAGACTCTGAGACTATGCTACGGATTTCTACAAGGCACTCAGCTCCACCATCCACCTGGAAGAGTTGGGAACAGTATTTCTATAATGATATACTGATTTATCTGTACTGATTATTTATACTGACTTAAACTAAATGCACAGTGCACATTTCCCCCAAAAGGAATTGAATACATTCTCAACATTTTTAAAAAAGAAGGTGGGGGGAGTGATGCATTCTTGGTAGAACCTTGGAAACTATGATCTTACACGCAAAGTCAGAAATGTTAGGATTTCATGGAAGAAAACCAGCATCCATACTACTAGCATAAAAAAGGAAAGTCCTGCATTCAGCCAATGTTGAATAAAGAAATAAAGAAATAATAATAAAAGAAATCAAGAGACTAAATAAATAAATGGGACATAGAATTGAGAATACAAACTGAGGAGTAAAGAGCTAGAATACCACAATGGTAAGATAAAACAAGAATATAAAGTATGGCTTTAAATTAATACATTTAAAACCTGGATGAAATGGACAATTCTTGGAAAACATGTACTACTCGAAGTACTCAAAGTACATTAAAAATGTAAACAGGCTAAGAATCAGATGAAATATAAAAGGCTTATTATTCAATCTCCCTCTCCAAGTACTATCAGATCCATGTGGTTGAGGGGTTAAGGAGGGTCCCATCAATTCTAATACCTACACAGTTGAGATGTACCTGTGGGACATTGTTCTCAAGTTTCTTTTTTTGTCAAGAAATATGGAATGTGACAGATTGCCTGGGTGCTCAATCAGCTGAGCCTCTGACTCTTGATCTGGGCTCACACTGTGATCTCAGGTTCATGGGAATGGGTTCCCCGTCAGGCTCCACGCTCAGAGCAGAGTCTGCTTGAAATTTGCTGGCCCTCTGGCCCTGTCCCTCCCCCAACTCATATGCATGTGCGCTCTAAATAAACGCTTAAAAAAGGGGGGGGGGGGATGAGAAGAAAGTCAAAGATGAGATTCCTAGTATAGTTAATGATAAAATAATGAAGCACAAAAGTCAAGGGACAAGTTACAGCTAAGTCAGTGCTAAAGGTACATGTCTGGCGAAAAAGCTGATCTAGGACAACAAAATTCATGGAAAGTCAGAGTCATCAAGGAAAGGACAGGAAGACAGAAGAGATGCTAGAAAAATAAATGAAGGACCAACACGGCGCAGCCCATGTGGTACCTGGAGGTTGAGTTGTTCAGTTGCAGCACAAAGTCTCTGAAGGACATTCAGCGCAGGGTTGCTTCCATCCATGTTTTCAGAACTGAAATAACGCTCTACAAATTTATGCGCCTGTTCCTTAATCCAACCTTTAATTTTTTCTCTGCAAGAAGGAAAAACAAGATATTAAATTCAGTCTCCGTGTATAGAAAGGATTTCAATTATAACCCCACATCAAAGGCAAATAGCTGCTACATTTAAAACCCTTTTCCACCTATGCTTCTAAAATTCAGATGAATCAAATTAAGTGTCATTTTCAAAATGGGCTAAGGTGTAGTAGAGAAATGCTCATGTACTTAAACTATAGTTCAGATCATTACATGAATATACAAAAAGTTCTAACTTCTTGGGAACTCTACCCCTAAGTGTTTGCCTGAAAGCAACTCTACACGGCTGCTTCATTAGGTACAGATATAACCTGCTTTGTCCTTTATCCTGTTCCTTGGAGAGCTAAAGTGAAGAACTACAGACCAGGAACATGCACCTGTGCTATTAGCTGAGACCTGGCTATTTAAATTACAAATTCTGATGGCTTTAGATATACATTTGCTTATTATCTTAGTAACCAAAATTGGGAAAACAACCAAACTAATTCACCCGCCCCTCCCCACCAAAAAGCCTGTCTCTTAACCCAGTGGCATTTGATTTTTAAAAATTTCTTCTTTGCAGAGGAAGTAATCCTTGTCGGTATGTTACAACCAGAGTCAAAAAAACTAAATAAAACAATTCAGAAGGGCTGAAAAAAAAATTTTTTTTCAAAGCCACAGACTGAAAAGATAAAAAAACTAAAAAACAAAAAACCAACCAAACAAAAACAAAAACAAAAACAGCCAAAGACTGGTATGTGAAAAAGTTTAGCTGATACAATTCTAAATAGCTTAGAACAAACAAGCCTCCACTCTAGGATCCTTAAGTTCCACTGTAAAGGGTAGAGGAAAGAAGGGTATCATAGAAGGGGGAGTCTGTGTGTGCGCACACAAAATACGTCAGCTTTCCCTTGTCTAGAACAAAACTAAAGAACAGGTTCCATGGGGAACATAATTTATTTGGTTTTGAACATATGTTAACTCCCAACCAGAAATGTCAAAATGGTTTTAAAGCGTGACTGAATTTAGGAAAAAGCCAGAGTTCAAAAACTAAGAATCTGCTCCATTCTTGAGCAATGCCATTTCTGAGCATAAATTAAAAGGCCATGTCCATGTTTCATCTCCACGTAGCAAATGTGCTGACTGCAAGAATGTAGAGTTTCACTAATCTTAGAACAAAAGTAATAGAGAATTCCCCCACTTCACCTATTATTGGATATGGTGTCCTTTGAGGCGGCCCTGGCAAGACCACTAACTCCCGCAGTTCGTGCTGGTTCAATGTTGTTGCTGTTGGACTGTGCGCTTAACCTTCCCCATGTTTTTGGGTTCAAGCTTGCCAGGAAAGATGACTTAGGTGACTGAGTAGTGGTAGGGCTTTTAGCTATGAAAAGAAGCGGGAATGAGAGTTTAGTCATCTCAGCATACCGATGAAAAACCAACCGAATTTTAACATTCTTATTTACAATACTAGATGAATTTACTGAAACAACTGTTCGGGAAACCCAGGTGTGCTTAAAAGCTGTCAAGAGCTTTCAGAAGTACATGCCTCTCACTGCTACTGTCCTTCCCTCTGCAGCCCACCACATTACCAAAGCAATTACCTTGATTGTCTACTTTGTCATCATCTCTTGGAGGTGAATACTTTGGCCTTCTTGGCCCTCGTTTTGGCAGTCGTTTTCTCTTTAGAACATCACTTAATCGACTATCACATGGGAAAACATGGGATAAGTTTAGCAATTACCACGCTTTATTATCATCGCTCATTGAAAAGCAAGCTAAAATGGCAGAAACAAGGAGTTGTAAAATATTGCCATAAAAGGGTATTCTTCATTTTATGATTACTTATTTAATGCAGACTCTGCACCAGTTGTGTTCTAGAGGTCTATAAACACAAAAAATGATTAATCCAGAAAAACAGCTTATTCGACTACACTGAACTACTAAAAGTAAAACCAAATAGAGTATCTGATTAATTCTGTGTTAAAACTCTTATTATAAAATGTTGTACACATACAGAAAAGTACACAGAACAAATTTAGGATGCAAAGAAGCAGTATTAAAAAGAACTATGCTGGGCGCCTGGGTGGCTCAGTGGGTTAAGCCGCTGCCTTCAGTTCAGGTCATGATCTCAGGGTCCTGGGATCGAGTCTCGCATCGGGCCCTCTGCTCAGCAGGGAGCCTGCTTCCCTCTCTCTCTCTCTGCCTGCCTCTCTGTCTACTGTGATCTCTCTCTCTGTCAAATAAATAAATAAATAAAATCTTAAAAAAAAAAAAAGAACTGTGCTATCAAACTAGCAAAAGAATGTTAAATCTGATTATCATATTTCTTCTCTAAGTTAAATGACAAGAAGTAAGATATATACAACAGGACTCTGAGTGTTAAAGATACTTTCCTGATACTATCCAAAGTACTTTCACAGTATGTTATACAGTAACATCCTAAATGAATGCATTTATAAATAGTTTAGTGATTTTTTTAACTCAAAATTACCTATAAACAAATCTATTAAGTCATAGTATGAATAACCTGTTTTGAATTAGAATACCTGAAATAGAACATACACAGACTTTGTCTTATTTTCAATACTCTTAACAACAGTAGAAATAGTTTGAAATATCAAGAGATTCTCAGAGTAACAAAATTACTTAATATGGAAAAGATGGAAAAAATGTTCAGGCTCTTGAGTGGGGCAGTAGTTGAGTGTCCGACTCTTGGTTTCAGCTTAGGTCATGATCTTGAGCCCTGCGTTGGGCTCCACACTCAGCATGCAGTCAGCTTGAGTTGCTCTCTCCCTCTGTTCCCCCCACCAACCCCATGCTAGTGCACCCTCTCTCTCAAATAAATAAATAAATCTTTAAAAAAAAAGTTCTGGTTCTCTTGGTCTGCAACCCAAATAAAATAAGACAAACAAGCAAACAAACAAAAAAAACCCCAGAAAAACAAAAATAAAAAACCCTTTAACGGTTTTCTAACATCTGATATGTCTATTAAGATCACAAATGTTTATGCTTCACAATCAAGACAAGTGAACTTTTTTCTTTAAAGATTTATTTATTTTAGAGAGAATGCAAGTGAGGGAGGAGCAGGGGAGTTGGGGAGAGAAAGAGAATATTCACGCAGATTCTGCACTGAGCATGGAGCCTGACATGGGGTTCGATTCTAAGCCAAAACCAAGAGTTGAATGCCTGAACAAACGAGTCACCCAGGCACCCCAAGGACAAATGAACTTTCAAACACAACTAAACAACTCCCCCTTCACAAATTTATATGAACTTTTCTTTATTTGAAACCATATTAAAAAGGAATGGAACTGCTTAAAACTTTGAAAGTTTTCCCTCATTTTTTCGAATTTTCAACTCTAGAAACTATAATGAACTCTAATTCCTTTAAGCGGCTCAGAAATACTGCATTTGTCTGAGCTGCATCACATTTCACCAAGCACCTGATGTCTCAGGCACCATGCCTGCACTACAGAGTGAAACCCTGCAGCAACACAAGTTACTACAGCAGCCAGGGGCAAGAAGTCGTTCTGGAGACGAAGGGAAAAAAGAGGCAGGCAAGGCAAATCCAACTTGAAAAGAGAGAAGGTGAAGGATCCCCAGTATATTGCCCAGGCTCAATCCCGTTGGACTGGGCCTCTGACATAGGTATCACCCAAACTAAGCAGCTTCCTAAAATAACAACCACTGTGTCAGAAGTCTCAGTCTACAGCCCAAGTCCCAGAATTGCCAAAATTCTTATTTAAGCTAGAGAGGACAAATGCCACCAGGTGGCACCAAAAGGAGCTGGAATCCTGAGCGAGATAAGCTTCTTAGGAAAATGCCACCTTGCAGTTGACAGGATTAAATGTTTGGACCTCACTTATTAAGTACAGTATGTTTACCAAAATCTATGTTACACCTTAAAAGCAGTAGGAAGAAGTATTACACTAACTACACTCTGAATTCCAGAAGTGAATCTGTTGATCATGTGTGTCATATAGCAATATTGAGTTTCTAATGTCAAAGAAACAAAAACACTTTCAAAGTGTAATTTGTTTCATCACAACAAAATGAAAACTAAAATGAGGGTCTGGTAATGTTCTCAGAAGCACAGTACAATAAAGGGGTAGGGAGGTGGAAGCAGACCTATTTTAAGAGCTCCCACTTTCTTTTATTAAGAGCAAAGTTCCCATTTGCCAATTAAAAATTAATGGGAAATCGGGTTTTTTCCTGTAGAGTTCAAAAAACTCTAGTGTTTAATATTTCTATCTCACTATCTAGATGTCTTGAAGTTGGTATGTATGCAACAGTGCAGTAAATATGCCATTAAATATGAGGGCTCAAATCCTACATCTGCAAAGTAAGTGTATGACACTGTGCTCATCGACTTCTCAATTAGTTCACTCAGAAAGTTTCATGAGCCTCAGTTCCCTGATATGACACTGGAAATACCTAATGTCTCTTGTGATTCCTAAGCACAGCTCAACAGAGTGGCTTTCCCATAAGTGTTCGGTCTCTTCCCATGCCCGTTAAACATCGAACTAAACAGGATGGGAAAACACAAAGTGTCCTCTCTAATATTTTACCATTTTATTCCCTGTGTGAATCTCAGGTACCAGGACACAGGTAAAGGCAAAGAGCATAAAAATCAGCACAAAACTCTGACTTACCCTTGAGGGCTCAGATCTAAAGAATCATCTCTGCTGTGCTGCAAGCTCGGGGACCCCAAGTCAGCCGTGGCGTTAGTGGCGGCCGTGGCTGTTCCACTGCTGACTGACGTCGTGGACCCCAAGGATCCCGACCCATTCGTACATGCCTTTGGTGGACTTGTCAACAAAGACTCTGATTCTGCTAAGTGTTTTACTTGATGCATTACACCTATGTAGTAACAGATTTAACAGTCAGTTTTAACCAAGACCACTTCCCCACGATTACAGAATCTCTAAATGCTAACACTGATTCAGGGGGAATGAATTAAAAGTATCCAGCAAATGAGGGTGGGGGTAGGGTGGAGCATGATGACTTAGGTGCCAGGGTTTTGGACTTGACTCCATTCTGGAAAGTAGGAGGCAAATTCAACATTAAATAAAGAGATCTAAATTCAAAACGTGATCACAGGAAATTTAACAGAGTTGCACATAAAGTTCTACTGGAAATTCAAAATACTATTATAAAAACAATGAACTACAAAAATGCAGTAGTGCTCCTGTGGCTTGATAGCCAGGAGAGAAAGACCCGCTACAGTTATTAGCTGACTTCAAATGCACAGTGAGACAAGACAAGATCACAGTAACACCACTGGTCAAAAGAGAACACCAGCAATCCAAGGATGGTGATTTTTCACATCCTTGCAGGAGACAAGGGGAGCTAAACAGCAACTTACAAGGCAGGGATTCACATCTGGGCTAGAACGACAGGAGAATGCACATGGTGGACAGTGGTGGTGGGGAGTGGGGGGTAGTTGCCAAGAACTACCAACTGTATGCCAAGGTGTGTGTGTGAATGTATGAATGCATGTTCACACATTCACTTTTTTTTCTGGGAAACAGTCCAGAGCTTTCCATCAGAATTCTTAAAACACACTAACAACAATAACAAAAAAACCACAACAAAACACAAAATGTCTGAACAAACTCAAACTTGAGGCATTCACATTCCACAAATAATATCCGCAGCAATAACATGACAGACTGTGTGCTAGGTACTAAGAATATGGCCACGGGTGAGAAAAATGGACTCAGGCAGTTATCGAGGAGAAAACAAAACAAAACAACATAAGAAATTACAAATAAAAAATAAACTGCCCTTTAGAAAGTAAGTTCTGACAGAGCACACAGCAATCAGGATCCTACAGACTCTGGAAGGAAGGCAAGGTCCCCAGGAATAAATGACATTTAAGAGGAACGTAAAAGAACGGTATATCTAGCCAGATGCAAAGTAGAGAACTAATCAAAACTCCTCCATAAACTTCATATTGTATACACTATGTAAATTTGGGGGGATGGAAATTCCAATCTGATGGCACAGTGGTACTGTAAATGTAAAAAGAAAAAAAATCACTTTGAGAAAAAGACATATTCTGATATACTTCCAAATCAGAAAGATGAAATAGATGTGAAAGGTAATACTAAGGTAAACAACAACTAACACAGACCATGAAAACCAAAACACAGAATCCAAGTTAAAAATAATCCAAGGTTAAAAAGAACACATACCAAACCAAATATCTATGTGATCAAATTATTCATAAATGCACCCATTTGCTAACGATAGTTAAGAATTTGCCTTCTGTTTCATGTAAATATGTAGAGTTGGGATTAAAAAAAAAAACTTATTTAAACAGAACTAGTAAGAAATAGTGAAGATCTCTTTCCACTTAATACTCTGACACTAGCATGACTACAGCACTCTTGAGATGTGACGAGAAACAGAGCCAATGTAAGGTGATGAAAGAAGCGTAATAGACCATATGCAGAAAGAACTGGGACTGCTGATAAGATGGAAGGTGAAGCTAAGAAGAATTACTTGAGGGTAAAACACATTATTTCCTGTGTCCTCACACAAGACCAAAGTATCTTCAAAGACCAAAAGAGCCATAAAAAGATTTGTTGATGAGAAAGAACTCCTTTAATATCTTGGCATGTTTGAAAAGGATAAAACACCCAAATGAGCAATACGATTTTATCTCTGTGATCTTCAAAAAGAGAATAGAAAAGTACTATGGTCTCCAAGACTGACATCCATATTCAAATTCCTCAAATTAGGGAACTAAACCCAAGGAAGTAAATAATAATCCTCTTTAATAGTGTTCTGATCTACTAATGGGATTCACTGGGAAAGCAAGTGAACTCTTGACTTTTTCAAGCATCTCTATGGGCAGGTGTACATTATCCACATGAAAAGGAACGTCAAGGATCGCTTCTGGCCCATGAACACTCAGATCACTAAAACGTAACAAAGTTTTAACATCTGCCCATTAATCTCACACAACGTTGGTTAACGGATTTTACAGAAGACACACTTTAAATGTACATAAGTTACAAGCATGAAAACTTCTTAAGTAAAAGATTAATTTTTGTTCTAAATTAAAGCTATACGGCTACTGATATACTATTTAGACTAAAAGATTAACCATTAATTAATTATCGTGAATGACATTACCTTCTCTTCTGAAGTAAACACTAAAAATATCAGGTAACTTCTGCATTAAGATTTCTGCCATCTGAAGTGCTCCAACTACTATCTTCAGGTCTTGGCTTGACAGCATGGAGGCAATGTGACTAAAAAAAGAAAGCATTCACATATAAAACATCTGTCTGAACTTGAGAATTATTTTTGGCCATACTACTTTAATTTTGAGAGCAATATATTTTCACTGTGAAAACAACTGAAATTTGTCTTAAATGCTTAACTTTTGCATTTCTCTTTCTCAAGGTGTGTATAAATATAAAGAGAAAACGAAGGCCTCAAGACATTACAAATGAACTGTTTTATGCATTTTTTTCTACATTATTACTTTAAAGATTGCTGAGATTACTTGCAGAGACTTGAATTTCTACAGTGTTTTACTATTTTCATGAACACACCTTGAAACAGCATGATTTTTCAGGACATCCTTCAGAAGTTCAGCATCCGCAAAATAAATTATCCTAAGAATTGCTCTAAGGCACTTATGTCTGACCGCAGGTCCCGCTGAGGAACTATACACTTCATAAAGAACACCAAATAATGTCTTAATAAAAGACTTAGCCAGTTCCGGATCCTCTTTCATAAGCTGTGCTCGAGCATCATCCTTCTTTAACTCTGAATATCCACCTGTTAAAAAAAAAATGTACAATTCTAAACTTACAGACCTCACAAATTCAAAGAAGTAAACAACAGAGCCTTCAACTTGCTGTAATTATCTGAAATGTTATTAAAAAAAAACAAGACCTTAACTTATGTAATGTGACCACCTGGAGTCCACAAAGACACTAAAGGCAGCATTAAGACAAAACTGAGCCAGCTAGAAAGAACAAGGTATCAGTGTGGTGTACCTCTTATTTTAATAGCATGTGTTCAACAAAATACCAAGGATATTTCAGTATTAGCCAGCTAAACCACTGGTAAGAAATAAACTAAGTTCACAAAATGGACAGTGGGTATGTGACTAGAAGCTATGGAAAAACAAGATGATCTGTGGCTTTTCTCAGAGGGAACAAGGTACAGGGGAAATAAAGTGATGAGGAAGTAATCTCTAGACCAGGAGTTAGCAAAGTATGGTGGAAAGGCCCAATCTGGCCCAGCTCCTCTTTTTTGGGGGGTTAGGGGGGTGGGGTGGTATCTTACTGGAGCATGACCACATACATTTCTTTCTCTTTTTTTGTATGGCTGTTCTGCGCTACAATGGCGGTATGCAGTACAAGCACTGTACAATCCATAAAGCTTTAAACATTTACTATCCGGCCCTTCTCAGAAATCCGCTGACCCCTGCACTCTACACTAGAAGTGCAAAGCAACAGACTGAATCCCCAAGGTCAGAGACAAATGTCAGAAACCTAAACAGAAAAAACTTATTCTTCATTAGTGAAGAGAATTTTGATAGGAACGTGTAACAAAAAAGGTTGTAAAGAACTAAGCAGATAGGTGTGTGTGGATCTAAATGTGTAAGAGGAATAAGAGGATCAGATTTTAAAAAACAAAACAAAACAAAAAACACAGGCCAATTCCAGCTGGAGCCCTGGACACTACAAATCACAGAGCAGGAAAAAAATGTGGAGGGTCCCATTTTAGCAGTGCTGGTTCATGCATCAGTTAGAACATGACAAAAAAAAAACAAAAACCAACAACAAATTAATTACCACTACACAATGGTTTTAAGCTTGATAAAGACACTCAGTGAAATAATTACTTATCAGAAATATTATTCACATGACAATACAGTACTATTAACTCAAAAGTACTTACTAGTGTTAGTATTGGCTAAGGGGTTAGGTTTTCTCTGAATGGCACGTGCTGTTCCCGTGTCCTCATTGATTTGCTGCATAGAATTAAAATCAATAGTATAAACTCGTCCCAGAGTGGACAAGCTTATCTCATCCTCACCGACCTGATGGGCTGCCTGAGAGCAAAGAGAGAGAAACCTTGAATATAAACATGGAGAAATTTATTAACTTAAGACACAGTGGGACCCTCCATAAATGCTAACTTACATATTTATTTCATCAGGTTTCAGATGGTGAAGTAAAAGAGTATGGAAGATTTAACAGTGTGGCCATGACAAAACTCATTCATTTAATAAATCACTTTTAATTAAACACAATTATACACCACAGACTCTATAAGGTCTCTGGAGACATAAATACAGATCAATTCCTGATGGAAGATCCAGTCATGTAGAATCCCTGACATAAGGAAGACATCGTTTATGTTAAGAAAGCTTTTAAGACATTGTTGATAGAAAAAAAATTGTTACCCAAAAAAAATCTTAGTATCTAATTCTTAAGTTAAAATAGTATTTACATCATAGACTTTTAGCAGCCCACAAAATCTTCTTTAAACAAAATGATTCTACAAAATTATCCTTAGGTAAAAAGACTTTCCATCTAAATGATGCTTCAAGATCGAAAGGGACACACCTGGACCTGGGAGAGTAACCCTAGGGTGTACATGTGTGCACAGTACATAAACAAAATGACACACTTTGATTAATACTATTTGCTTGAGATAAGACAGCCAAAAGATGTGACAGAATACTCATTCTTAGAATAGTCCAAGCTACAGAATTCTTAGGTTAAATCAAAGACAGGACTCCTTAAGCATAAGAGAGTAAACTAACAGGGAAAATGCAATTAACAGGACAATGCTAAAAAGAACGCAGCTTAATGGTAGAGACCATGGCCTGCTTACATACTAAGGTGAACAACACACACCAAGACCCCTTACACCTCACTCCCTCCGGAAAGCTGGCTCGGAACTTAAAGTCTTAAGAACTCCTGACTTTGTAACGGAAGTCAATGGTTTCAAAGTTCTTTTTCAAAATTTCATTTTTAAAAACTAATGGTGGAAGACATCTTTAAAGAATGTCTCTTCAAGTGTGATGCTCTAAAAAAAATTCAAATATCACAGACTGAAATTAGAAAATATAGTATGACTTAAAGCTATCTCCCATATTGAAAATACCAGTAAATGATGCATGGTGTCCCAAATAATGCAGTGACCCACACTTCCTAACAGTAGGCCATTTTTCTGACCTGAAAAATTTCTGAAATATTTCGATGCATACTTAATATGGAAGTTAACAAAAGTAATAAAAATCACACATAAAACCTTCATAGAACAACACTAAATATTTTGGTGCACGTTTCCTTTTCATTATTCCTCTTATTTTGCTGAGTGCCCCAAAGAGTCACCAAGTTCTGAATACTGTGTTCATTTTTCCATATCCCATTTTATGTCATTGAAATGTATCCCATTAACATATGGACTACATATGAGGCTAGTGGGTATCAAAACTCACTTAATCATTTCATCACCTAGACTTTTATACTAAAATTGTTTCCTTGCTTTTGTTCTTTAAAGTATACTGACAAACAGCTATTTGTCTATAAATCGTTGTTTATGGGAGGCATCTTTTGGGTGGGAGATAGAAGGGACTTTGAAAATGTATAGCCTGACTCCTCCAATGTTTCCTTTTAGAAATGAGGAAACTATGGAACAAAGAACTTAAATTACTTGCTCCAAGTCAATCAGGTAGTTAGCAGCTGAAGCAGTTGACCTGAACAGAAATGAGGACCTTGTTCTCAGGAGACAAAATGAGAGAATCTTGAGTTAATTCAAAATTGAGCACATTTAAGTACACATATCCACCTCCCCACTCCATCCCTACACCCACTCACCACCAAAATAGACATATTTAAACGGTACGATGAAACTACTACCTCAATGATCCGGCTGTCAATCCTGTTATAGGGATGCCAAAGGCCTCGGTCGTCACGCCACTGCCATATTGCACCATCTGTGTTCTGCGCATTTCCCTTCTTCAGCATGGTATCAACTGCAAAAATGCCTTCTTTTGGTAAACATGGCATAAGTTCGCTGAAAACAAAGGTGCAATTATTTCATTAAGTAGCTTCCTGAACTATTAGTAAATGACAGATCTCTCAAGTAAAATACCCTCATATAAGCCACAGTTGTTCTTATCAGCCCAATCTTTACCAAATCAGAGATGTCAGTTCATACAGTTCTTGAGGACTTCGTGGAACAAGATCGATCTGTTCTTGACAACTTCCGTTAGCGGCACCGCACAGGAGAAAGTGAAGTGTTTCTGCAATGTCTGTAAAACCAGTAACAGAAACCAAAAAAACTATGAAACTAGTTATATTACCTAATTTAAAAGGCAATCATTCTTATGGGAGAAAACAATCAGAATTATTTTCTTACAGTCAACTATACATGAATAAAAAGTAAAAAGGGGGTATCTCCTTATATAGCAATATGCCATATATAGGAATTAAAAAGCCAAATGAGCTATAATGAAAACCTAAAAAAAGACATTTAAGAAAATTTTCTTTCTAAAGGCTTCAGTCTGAGTCCTAGTTGGCCATTTAAACAAAATCCACACCAGAGAATTTGGGAATTTTTTAATTTTGTTTTTGGTTTTATTTGTGTGCAAAGAACACAGTGCTTAGTACAAAAGTGCAGTCAACGTACATTTTAATCCCCAATTCAAGTTTATTTGCCTTTAGTTTAAGTATACTGAAAATGGGTGGTCAACACAATGAAACAAAGAAATTACAAACACCAAAATATTACCATATTGTGGTCAGGAAGTAATTACCTTAAAGACAAACATGCCAACTTAATACAAAGGTCATTAATATATCCTCTACCCAATGCCAGAAGACATCAGTTTATAGAGGAATTTGCATGAAAACCAGCCTCCCTCAAGAACACTGTGACATGAGGAAGTTCCCATTATCCACAGGTTTAGTCATTCAAATAACTAAAGGTACAGACACCACTGGGTCTTTGCAAAATACAAACATTTCATTGAAATGTTTTGGCAATAATCATTAAATTTTGTTATGGAGGAAAGTATTCACTACTGATCTGGGCAAAAGCCTGTATAGTTAAATTGCTGCCCCACATAAATTTCACTAAGAAATTTATTTTAAAATTTTTTTTAAAGATTTTATTTATTTATTTGACAGAGATGACAACTAGGCAGAGAGGCAGGCAGAGAGAGAGGGGGAAGCAGGCTCCCTGCTGAGCAGAGAGCCTGATGCGGGGCTTGATCCCAGGACCCTGAGATCATGACCTGAGCTGAAGACAGAGGCTTCAACCCACTGAGCCACCCAGGCGCCCCTATTTTAAATTTCTTGAGAAAGTACAGTCTTGCCAACTTTCTTCAGAAATGTGAATACATAGCTATGTTACATTGTAAGGATTCTTTAATTTTTTTTAAAAAAGAGATGAGAGGGTGACAACATGCTTCCTTTGTGTTACTGCTGAACAAACAAAATCTAAGTCTAGTGGCCTCCAAGTGATAAATGTATGGCAAACTTCATGGACTAATAAGCAAAAAGTGAGAACAGTCAGCCTAAGGGGAAAAAAGTCCGACATGGTAAAGCAGAACAAAAGTCAGTGAACAATTTCCTAAACTGTTTTAGGGAAATGTGGTCCCACACATAGTAACAAGAAATAATCTGGACTCAAACTTCAGGAGATGGTGGGCTCAGCAAAATTCAAAGGGCTCCTAGGGCATGCACCGATGCTACTCAAGACAATGTTACATCCTTCCCCAACTTCTCACTTTGTTCATGACACAAGCCATACGATTCTCTGGAATGCCAAGTTTAGGAGCGATTAGTGCTTTAAGAGAATCTTTTCAATAAAACAGCTCAACAACACTACTTTCCTGCAAAATGCTGGGCCAATGTACCAACTCACAAAAAACGTTGACTAAATATAAAAAATGTAAATAACGTAAAAAATATTTATCTGAGACGGTAACACCAGAGGCTTCTCTGTCCCCGAACACCATCACTAATGCTCCCACGGTAATATCCTCAGAGATGAGAATTAAAAATGTGAAATTACCCACCATTAAATGCATCCTGTATAAATGGGATCAACACCCTCGTACCAATAATCCTAACATACAGGTGTTTTCTGAAGCCCACTGTCTTCTGAGATTAACTTGCAAAATCTAAGGTTTATGAGAGAAATGCAGTAGCAACACGGCAATGCAACAAAACTGTATTGATGGATAAGGCTGAGAAGGGCCTAGAAAATACTCAAGCAGCAAAGATGAGAGAGATTCATGTGTGCAAGTAAGTTCCAAATTCCTGAGGGGGGGAAGCACTGTGGAATCAGATAAACTACTGGGAAAACTCTAAGGGGGGCAGAAAGAAGGGGAAGCAGAGGACAGGCAACTACTCGTAACTCAGTATTCCCCTAATGAAGCTTCACTACATAATTACTATTTATTTTATAATATATATGTATATTATATATATAT
>PISX010010275.1:58922-71260 GCA_004024625.1 Mellivora capensis
ACAGAGATCACAAGTAGACAGAGAGACAGGCAGAGAGGCGGGGGGGGGGGGGGGGGGGGGGGGGGGAGCAGGCTGCCTGCTGAGCAGAGAGCCCGATCCGGGGGCTTGATCCCAGGGCCCTGAGATCATGACCTGAGCCGAAGGCAGAGGCTTAACCCACTGGCCACCCAGGCGCCTGCAGTGTCCATGTTTTTAACAAGCCCTTTTACTTGCCTATATTGACTGTATTTATTAATAAACACTGTTTAAGAACCCGCTTCTCCTGCCTGAAGGTGGATAACAAAGTAGCACTTACTTTGCTTCATAAGTTGAACAGCTAAAGTTGGACAGTTGGAACACATCAGAGAAAACATGCGAACCACCATTATAAACATCCCAGAACTTAAAATGGGTGGAGTCACTACCAACAGCTGTTGAACATTTGTAAGCAGATCTTTGGAGGCAACCTGCTGGAGTAAATTCTTCACAAACAAAAGAAAAAATACTGTTATACCGTGACTCAACAATTAACAATTTCATGAAAATACCACCAAAGATTAAAGGCTTACCTCCTCATGTTGGAAGTTGTCCACTAGACGTGCAAAACAAAGGCAAGTGCTTTCGACTGACTTTTTGTCCTATTTTTTATAGAAGAAATAAAGTTTAGTAATATAAAATATATCACTGCCTTACATCACTACCTAATTTTCTTCCTAACCCCAAACTGCTCAAGGCTCGTTCACTAAGATGTGAGCCTTGAAAACCCAATGAGCCTAAGCAAGGTACAATCAATAACATCATGATTTCAAAGCAAAGAGCTTCATACTGAGAGAACTTCTCTCCTCTGTGAAGACCCCAATAAATAAGAGCAAATATACAGAAACGGAAGGAACTTTTATGCTTCTGTAATTTCAATACTTAACCACAAGTCACAACAAAGATAAACATTCTAAAAAAGCATTCGCAGTAGAATGTTTAAAAAGTTGGAAACAGTTCAGTATATGTGTGTGAACCAGAGGTTTAGCGATGGTGTGAGAAAATCGGTGTCATTTTGCTATAATCACTATGAAAACAATCTAGAAACACTATTACAGAGGCCTCGTTCAGAAAGCATGAAATATCTTTATAAGGACAATTTAACTGTTTAACAAGTGGTTTGTTTTTTTTTTAAAGATTTTATTTATTTACTTGACAGAGAGAGATCACAGTAGACAGAGAGGCAGGCAGAGAGAGAGAGGGAAGCAGGCTCCCCGCTGAGCAGAGAGCCCGATGCGGGACTCGATCCCAGGACCCTGAGATCATGACCTGAGCCGAAGGCAGTGGCTTAACCCACTGAGCCACCCAGGCGCCCTAACAAGTGTTTTGATAGTGTTTTTTCCTAACTGATAAATGGGTTTCAGATATAAAAACCAGACTGGCTTGCTTATATAAAATTGAGAATAATTCTGATATCATAAAAGCCCTATATCTTCACTATCAGTACTTAAGTCTATAAAGGGTGCTACAAATAACATGCCCAACAATTTAACTTCTTTTTTTTTTTTTTTAAGATTTTATTCATTTACTTATTTGACAGAGAGAGATCACAAGTAGAGAGGCAGGCAGAGAGAGAGAGGGGGAAGCAGGCTCCCTGCTGAGCAGAGAGCCCGATGCGGGGCTCGATCCCAGGACCCTGAGATCATGACCTGAGCCGAAGGCAGAGGCTTTAACCCACTGAGCCACCCAGGCGCCCCACCAACAATTTAACTTCTGATTCTCACCCTTTTTTCCAAAATATGGTATGGAAATCACACCCAACTACAGAATATATTTCTAGACCCAGGAAGCACAGGTTATCTCAGCCTACCAACTTTTTTCCTTTTTAATTTTATTTATTTATTTGAAATAGAGAGAGAACATGCACACAAGGATGGGGAACAGCAGAGGGAGAGGAAGCAGACTCCCCACTGAGCAAGGAGCCAGACACAGGACCCTGAGATCATGACCCACAGCGAAGGCAGACACTTAATCATTTAAAATTCAGTAAGCAGGGACACCTGGGTGGCTCAGTTGGTTAAGCGGCTGCCTTCGGCTCAGGTCATGATCCCAGCGTCCTGGGATCGAGTCCCACATTGGGCTCCTTGCTCGGCAGGGAGCCTGCTTCTCCCCCTGCCTCTGCCTGCCACTCTGCCTGTGCTCGCTCTCGCTCCTCTCTCTCTGACAAATAAATAAAATCTTTAAAAAATAAAATAAGCAAAATAAAATTAAGTAAGCAAACAACGAATAACATCAGTTGTATCTTGGTCATCTCAGAGGCAAAACTTATTTCACAGTGACTCAGTAATCTTTTTTGGAGCTCTCTTACATAAATCCCTATTGAACATATTCTTTATACCAAACTGTCCAAAGATGATTTTAAACATACTTTGTAAAGCTGACTTGGGAGTCCAACTTCTAGGCGGCTCACTGGGTTAAGCGCCTGACTCAATTTCAGCTCAGGTCATGATCTCAGGATGGTGAGATGGACACACACACCACAAACACACACCACACACCACAGACACACACACAGACACACACACACACACACACACACACACACACACGGCTCTGTGCTCGGCAGGGAGTCTGCCCAAGATTCTCTCTCTCCCTCTACCCCTCCCCTGGCTCAGTCATGTTCATGCTCGCTCTCTCTCTCAAAATAAAATAAATAAAATCTTTAAGAGCCTGGTTTCTAAAAACCCTTTTAGCAATTAACAACGTTTTAAGACAATTTATGTTAAAAGAAAATTCAAATTTCTCTACGAGGCTTAACTTACTGCCCCCCACACCAGATTTTATAAGCCCTGCTTCTCATCCTCCATCACCTGGTCTGCCAATTCCATCTCCTAAATAGCTGTTCCTGCTCTTCTCCAACTTCGACAGTCACAGTCTGCAGTGTCATCTCCTCTCTGATCTTAGCCCACATCCTCCAGATCTTTCCTGCAGAACCCAATGCCTTAGAGGAGAGATGATCTCCCTAAAGGAAACTCTGATCCTATCACACAGAAAACACTAAATGTTTGCTGAAATAACAAACTCATCCCTTAAAGTCAAAATACTGAAATGCTGTCACATTTGGGTAAATCCATCAAATTATATAAAATAATCTAGTATCGTACACGACTGGAAAACCCAGGAGAAAAAAAACACATGGATCAGAATATTTCCAATTTATATATCCAACTGGATGATTTAAAACCCTAGATAAAACTGGCATTCTAAAAAACACAGTAAAGATGTTTTATGGCACATAAAATAGGTTCATGTTTTACCTGATGGGTTAGCCTTTGGGTAAGCAATGGGAGGGAATCTGCCACAAAATGAAATTCGTCTGGCGTGATACTCTGGCAGCAATTGGCTGCAATTGCTAGTGCATTTCTTTGGGCATTTATGCTGAAGAATTCTAGATACAGCAAGCAGTCTGCCAAACCACCCTAAAATATAGAAAACTGTTAAAATGAAGAAGAAAGACCCTCTCACAGCAATTTAAAAAAAAAAGAAAAAGAACTAAGAAGTCTAGCACATCACTTTGGAAACACCATGTGCACCTTACAGAGACTGCAGTCTAGTAGCCAGCACAAATGCGGATCTAAAATCCAACTTGAAATGAAATACAGTCCTTTGGTAGGTAGCGACACTTACCGCCTGCAGAATGGCTTTACTGTGTCTGCGGGATAACATCTCCAAGGCAGTCAGAGCCTGCTCTGCCACATCAATACACTGAATAACCTGCAGCTGGGAACGTAAAAACAGGTAACTTAAGGCCATCACTCAAGTGCTTTTCCAGCTGTTTATCTTCTACAGGAATAAACAGTATTTTTGCTAATTCCATCAATCTATACACTGCCCCTAACTCTAACATGAAAACCACCATAGGAAACCAGTGATTTATGAGTTCAAGCTGTAACAAGTAAATATAGTTTCCTTCCAACTACCTTGTTCTGTTTAAAGACACAGAAAAATGGGTTTTACATAGAGAATAAATGAAACCCAATTAGAGAACTTTCAATTTAACAAATTTTAAAATTCAAGTTTTACCCTTATGCCATATTCAAGGTTATCAGATAATGCAAATTTTATTATGTATTAAAAAGAAAAAGGCCCTTGAGGGGCACCTGGGTGGCTCAGTGTGTTAAGCCTCTGCCTTCAGCTCAGGTCATGATCCCACGGTCCTGGGATCGAGCCCCACATTGGGCTCTGCTCGAGGGGAGCCTGCTTCCTCCTTTCTCTCTGCCTGCCTCTCTGCCTACTTGTGATCTCTGTCAAATAAGTGAATAAAATCTTTTTTAAAAAATTAAAAAAAAAAAAAGAAAGAAAGAAAAAGGCCCTTAAAACAGACCAAAACACAACCTACCACAGACCATATGAAAAAATTTCCTTTCTCCACTGACTCACTTTATAACCTTGAACAAGCACTTTGTCTCAGCCTTCTTAGCTGTAAAATGAGGGTATAAATAGCTATCAACCTTATTGGGATATTTTCTAGAAATAATGAGATTATTTTAATCAAGTGCTTTAAGTTCTTCTCTGAAAGATTTTATATTCTTGATAAATGCTCATTAAAAATTATTAACTGAAATGATTCCATAAATGCTTTATTAGCATCAACTTTAAACTACTGGTGTGCTAAACACAAAATATCTTTCCGACATCTTGGCTAAAAAAAATATACTTTGACTAGATAACGAATCCTTCAAAAAGTCTTTTAAGGTGGCCTTACAAGTCAATGTACAACTACTTTAGAATTCATAAGTCAAGAGTCTTCAACTTGATTTCCCTAGGCCTGCTTTCAAACAAGCTGAGCAAAAGCAGGATTACCTTTTCTAGAAAGACGGGAATTGCGTCTACTACAACAGCAGATGATCGAGGAAGTGCTTCCATCATGTATGTTAAGGCTCGACAAGCATGGTTCATCTACAAATAAGACAGCACTTTTACTCAATAAGAACCCAAAATTTTATCTGGGGTGTTTAAAAAAATACACCACATACTTACAATATCGAAATTATGTTCCATCTGAAGTAACGTTATCTGTTTAAAACAAAGAGGAGAACAAACTATTAGAAGCTATCTATATCCCTAGAGGAACTGTTTCTTCCTCTACATCAACTCAAATGGAAAGTATTAGTCAAGACCTTATTCTTATAAAAATAGTACCAAGTGAAAACCTAGCATATGTACACAAGAAATGATTATGCTGAGGATGGCAGGGTGCAGATTATAGCTCTGACTTGGGAACTGTGCTAGATAATCATCACCTCTCATGATCCAGGTCAGAAAACAAAGGCTTACAACCAACTGTTCTGGTACTTCTAGCCCCCTAAACAGGCATCAGTAAAATACTTAATACCTAAAGAAACAGACTAGCAATGCACTGGCATTTGTTAACAACTGTACAGACAGATTCAAGACTACTATTTCAACTCGTGTGAATAAACTTCTCTACAAGCTGAGCTAAACACCATTTAACTCAGCTGTAAAGTCTTCAAACACATTACTTATCACATCAGAAACTAACTATGCACTAATTAAAACCCAAATTAATCATCTTATTCTATAACTACATGAATGAGTCTACATGGACTTCTTTTAGTTTCCCTTGTGGACAAGACCTTAGCCATGTTTTTCAAAGGCAGAAATTCAAAACTGCTAGGGCTATGTATGTACTCCATCCTCTTGAAGCAGCCAAAGCTACAAAAGAAATTTCCTATGGGAAAGCAATCATTCATAGTTCAACAGGAAATTTTAAATGCACTGAATTCAAGTTACAAAGTACATTTCAAATAAATGTATTTAATAATGAACACCAGATACTCTAATGCAATATTCATTTAACAGGAGTGCCTTCTCAGCTATGAATTATGCTAGGGAAAGTACATCTACATATTTGAGGTCCTGATCACTTTCTTTGTTGGTGCACACACACATACACTTCCCATTCTGGGGTTCAATGGAACTCAAATCACCTACAACCAGTCATTTGAAACACCCACTGCAGATTGTCATGTTGACAGGAAAAGTAACAAGTTCTCCAATTCTTAAGATGGAATAAACATTGTAAGACCGTGTTTGAGAGGAACTGCTCTAACAGATTCCTTTTTCAACAAAAATAACCAGGGTCACAGAAGTGAATGGTGATGGATGGATACATATTCACAATATTCAATTCTGATAGAAGATTAATCTGCCCAGTTCATTAACACCAGTCAGTATTACAAGCAGGAGCTGTCTGACATAGGTCGATGAAGCACTTAAATCTAATCAACGGCCAGCAAATCAAGTACATCAGATTATGTGTCAACATTTGCACATAGATTTAATAGCATCTTTATTCAACTAATAAAAACTGCATCTTAAATAGTATAAGCCTAGTTCTTTGTTATTTTTTTAGTAAACAATAACAACAAAACAAGACAGTTTTAATTCAGGAAACAAAAACAGCTCCTGGGGAAACGGGCAGGGTGAGTGTGAATACGGACACATGCAAAATGTAACAACACAAAATTCAATAATGCTTTCACTGAACATCCAGAAATCAACATGCCAGCCCTCACTAGAATGGAAGTGGTAATAGTTAAATGCCAGTTCACACTATCCAAGGTCTGCCTGGCAGAAAGTGAAGAAACTGGTCCATCCTTTCTCACCCTGCCAGAGCTGAGCCATCCAACAAGAACAAAAGATGGCATCACCTTGTGTTTCAATGAGCTTGATTCAACTGTCTCCACAATTTGATAATGAGATCAAACAAGACAATCTGACACATCAACCAGGTTTCTGTCAACTTTATTTGCTATGTAAACAGACTTATTAACATGATACTTGGTTTTAACTTCCAATATATTCATATGCTGTATGAGTATATTCATGATGTTTATATTAGTCTTTTGTTTTACACTCAGACTTAAATTTTAATTTCCCATATAGCCAATCTTTTTAATCTTGAACTAAGAAAACTACCAAGCTGTTATTTAAGACTTACTGTGTTCAGGGGCCTACATTTAGTAGTGGCAACTTCTCTTCCTCTTGTTGTCCCATTAAAAAGCTCAAGCAATTAAGATGTTTATAAATTCTAAACATCAATTCACAACTGTACTGAAAAAAAAAATCACTAAAAGGTTTTGTTTCATTTCTTTATATTTTTACTTAATGTAAAACCTAAGCTGGAAGGATTCACGTGGTATCGTGGCTGGAATGCTCTGCCGCTGCACACAATTACAAACACGAAAGCTTTGTGGCCCACAAAGACCTGCCACAAGGGAGCAGCTTATTACCGCCCATGTATCACCAGTTTAAAAGAGAGAGCATGTAAGTTTAGATATCACCTAATGCAACAAACAGCTTAAGGTTTAAAACCAGTCATTTTAAACCATAAGAGACTCTTAATCTCACAAAACAAACTGAGGGTTGCTGAGGGGAGGGGGGTCAAGAGAGGGGGGTGCGGTTAGGGACATTGGGGAGGGTATGTGCTATGGTGAGTGCTGTGAAGTGTGTAAACCTGGCAATTCACAGACCTGTACCCCTGGGGCTAAAAATACATTATATGTTTATTAAAAAATTTAAAAATTAAAAAATAAAATAAAATAAAACCAGTCATTTTAAGTATCAAGAAGTAGGAGTTTAGAAAATTACAAATTCATTATTAGCGATCACTGCCAAGTTCTAGAAGCATGAAGTAAAAGCACAAAGCCACACACTACCATCTCTTAGTTCAAACCGTGTAAATAATCATGCTTCAGCAACATTCAGAGAACTGAGGTAAAATGAGGGGCAAACTCTCTTACCAAAGCTGGAACGACACTCTTGACAGGAAACCCTCCCAGCGTCTCCTCATTTCCCATAACCAATAGCTGACACATTTCGATAACTGCCTGGAGCTGCTGGCTTTCATCACTCGCTTGCAGTCCTTGCAGAAGCTGTTGGGCCTTGGAGCCTTCACAGGGAGGAAAAAAAATCATTACTTTTAAACATTTAAGGAAATTATTACTAGGTATAAGGTGTGACTCTACATGGCAGTGGGCTGCTTATCTTTCGATCCCAGTGAAAGGCTAAGTCTAATCTAGGGCTAAGAGAGGCTGCTGATATAATTCAAGACACAATTAAATTGGTTGAAGTTATCTTAACTCAGAGTGATCTCACAGTATTTATAAATTTTTGTCTTTTAATTTTTCTTTTAAAATGAAAAAAAGTGGACTGGCTCTTACTAGCTAAAACAAAAAGATATCCGTAAGACTAATACTAATTGTTACCTCTGACAGAGTGACTTTTACATAGAGACTAAGCAAAAGCCTTCTGCAAGAATAACCACCTGTTAAAAAGTGATGGCCAGCCTTCAACGAAAATCCACATACTCCTGAAGTCCTGCTCAGAATAAATGGAATCCTGGTAACAGTGGAAGGGCAAGAAAATAAAGACAAACAGAGCAATGCACCTAATAAAGAGAGTGGAGAGAATGCAGTATTTTTTTCTTTAAAGACTTTATTTATTTGTCAGAGAGAGCAAACTCCCCGCTGACCAGAGAATCTGACTGACGTGGGGCTCGATTCCAGGACCCTGAGACCATGACCTGAGCCAAAGGCAAAGGCTTAACCCACTGAGTCACTCAGGCACCCCTAGAATGCAGTATTTCTAAAAACAGCAAAAGACTGGCCTTTTCACCTCCTCTCATTCCCTTTGCATATGACTTCCACTTTTAACGCCCAAATTCATTGCCCAAAGAACTGAAAAACGCTCTAAGATTCAACTCCCACAGGGACAGACTGTGGTCAGTGATCTAGGTAAGATACTCAAAAATAAAGGCCACAAAAGTGTTTCAAATTTTCATGAACACCTTCCTATCTGAAACCATAATTAATGTTCACCAAATTATAGCTAATGCTAATTTCAAGCCCTTTTTCTTCCTACACCCTCACAGGTTCTATCAGCGTATGGAATCTGTCCTCTCCAAGTCATTAGAGAAACAGCTTAGAAATGCCAAATGTGTAGAAACTGTCAATGAATGCGGAATTTGTATGAAAACCAAAGTATTTTTATTTCAATTAAGTTACAGTGATCTTCCTAAAAGCAAAGCCTTTCAAAGGGAACACACGGTGATCCTTGCAAGATTTAAGACTATGGCGAACAAATTGCATATAACTATTACTGCCTACCTACCTTTACCAGAACGAAGAATCTACCCAAAAATATACTGCAAGATCATCAAGTTCAGATGGCTGCCACCTTTAAAATTTTCAAACTAAAGAGGAGTTCCACTTAGAGCAGGCCTATCATTTTTGCACTGAAATGAAAGGCAAAACAAATGAAGGGAACATAAACTCTTGAAAACAGAAGAACCCTCAGTTGCTTCTAGATCTGCTTTTAAAGGATGAAACAGTTCATATATCCTACTAGCACAACCACCCAAAACAGGAAAAACTAACATATCCACTGGGTGTTTTATAACCATGGAAGCTGGCAATTCTAGAACATAGATCATGTTAGCATGGTCATAAGATACCACAGAACCTTAAACCAACTGAAAATGACAATAAAAAGCAAAAGCCATAATTTATGTTCTGATCAATTTTGGTTTTAGAATCACGGGAGCCCCAAAGCATCTTTGTCTATGTGGCTTATATCTAACTTGTATTTATTTACAAATGTGTCTGGAATTAAGAAAGAAAAAACTTAAATACTCATTAATTCATTACATAGTAATATAAACAAAGTTTTGTGAAAACCGTATTTTCTAAAACAGAAAAATTCAGTGATGAGCAGCATTATAATTTTTTTGTTGCAAATTGTTTCAATGTCAAGCTTTATTAAATAAAATAGTAGTATGACCACCACTGCAGCTACTCTCAATCTGTGGCAACATTATTCGAGATGAAGAATGCGTAAAACTCAGGCTCAGCTTTTTCACAAGGACTACTAAAAAGACATGTACTTACTGGTAAAGACAGTAAAATTAGTAACTTTGTTTAGCAAGGGCATCCTTACATAAAACTGGAATTATTTTGACTAGTAGCACTTGGCACTGAAGAATATAACGGCTACTAGCGCAACCTGGAACCACTACTACTGCTTTGATTCTCTCAAAAACATACTAACAGTTTTACACATCACAGCTTTTGCAACATCAACAAAATTCAAACAGCAATGTAGAAAAGGAAAAACCTTACCAATTATTACTAGACATTTGACCAATGGCTTTAATATTAGGGTTTCAGGAACCCCAGGCAAGCCATAGACCATAGTTTGAGAAGCACTATCACAGATCAAGGGTTGGTAGGCAAACATTTTTTATAAAAAGCTGTAAGTATTTTGGGCTTTGCAAGCCACAGGCTCTGTTGCTTTCAACTACTCAACCCCGGCACAAAAGCAGAACAGACAATACATAAACAAGTAAGCGTAGCTGTATTCCAATAAAACTATTTATGAACACTTCAATTTGAATTTCATTTAATTTTCACATCTCACAAAATATTACTCTTTAATTTTTTTCAGCCATTTAAAAATGTAAAAATCACTTTTAGTTCACAAGCTCTATAAAACCAAGGAGGCTGAATTTGGCCCTTGGGCAGGAGTGTGCCAACTACTGATCTGAATGGGGGAGAGAACCCAGAGCACTTCAGGGAGTCACAGGAAGATGCCGTTTTTCTTTTTTTAAGATTTTATTTATTTGACAGACAGAGATCACAAGTAGGCAGAGAGGCAGGCAGAGAAAGAGGAAGGGAAGCAGGCTCCCTGCCAAGCAGAGAGCCCGATGAGGGGCTCGATCCCAGAACCCTGGGATCATGACCTGAGCCGAAGGCAGAGGCTTTAACCCACTGAGCCACCGAGGTGCCCCAAGATGCTGTTTCTGACTGAGCTGGTCCCAACGGACATCCGCCCAGTTCTGGAGCTGTGAAGAGGGCTGGGGCTGAATCAGAAGTTTTTGTGAGACAGAACAAAACCTTGTTAAGTCTCATGGTGCTCAGAGACAAAGGCCCTACAGAGGGAGGAGGCCTACCTCAAACATACACAGCCACTGGGTTCTACCTCCAAGACATCTGTGACATTTTCAAACTGCATAATGAATCAAGTCTAAGTAGACAGAGACTTGCAAGGGTCTCAATCAAAACCCTAGGAGGATCACAAGGCACAAAGAGGTATGAGCCACAGGTGAAATGAGTCACACAAAACTCATTCTCGTCTAAACAAGCTAATGCCTGACCAGAACAAAATGATCAGCTCTTAACCCTTTGTTTCAATACAGAAAAGGGGGAAACAACTTTACAATGGAAAGTGTTATCTGGAGTGGCTTCAGTTCTTTTATACAAAATGACTAGCACATAAACAACTACTAGACGTATCAAGAAGCAGGAAAATCAAGACAGAAGGACGGCTGGGTAGTCCAGTCAGTCAAGTGCCTGGGATCAAGCCCTGCATGACCTGAGTGCCAAGTTCAAGAGTCGGGACTCTTAACCAACTGAGCCAGCCAGGCACCCCCAAAAAGCAAATCTTAAAAGAAGTCAAGGAAAAAAAAGACACTGCCTTGAAAGGGCACCAGTAAGACTTTTATAATTTTTTTAAATGATTTTATTTATTTGACAGACAGAGATCACAAGCAGGCAGAGGGGCAGGCAGAGAAAGAGGGAGAAGCAGGCCCTCTGCTGAGCAGAGAGCCTGATGTGGGGCTCGATCCCAGGACCCCGGGATCATGACCTGAGCTGAAGGCAGAGGCTTTAACCCACTGAGCCACCCAGGCGCCCCACCAATAAGACTTTTAAACAGAAGACATCACAAAGTGCTAAAATGAGAATTTTATACCTGGGAAAAGTATCTTCTCAAAATTAAGGCAAATCAAGGGCTTCTCAAAAGCAAAGAAAAATCATTACTAGTACTCATTTACCACATGAAAATAGAAGTTCTTCTGAAGAGAAGGGAAACAACTCTGATTAGGAGAGAAACTGCAGGAAGGAATTAAGAACACTGAAAATGGGATGTGTACGTAGACAAAGGAATACAGAATATGGATAATCTAAAACAACAATGAGGTCTTACTGCGTTTATAACACATGTGTAAGTAAAACAAATTAAAACAAGAGCATAGGCAACAGACACATGAAAAAGTGCTCCACATCACTCGGCATCAGGGAAATACAAATTAAAACCACAATGAGATATCACCTCACACCAGTCAAAATGGCTAAAATTAACAAGTCAGGAAATGACAGATGCTGGCGAGGATGTGGAGAAAGGGGAACCCTCCTACACTGTTGGTGGGAATGCAAGCTGGTGCAACCGCTCTGGAAAACAGCGTGGAGGTTCCTCAAAAAGTTGAAAATAGAACTACCCTATGACCCAGCAATTGCACTACT
>PISX010010276.1:0-71175 GCA_004024625.1 Mellivora capensis
TTATTACTGGTTTACATTTGTTTTTCAGTTCAATAAATAAAGTTTTACTGGGTATTTGTTTTGTTAAAATCTGTGCCCATAGATGATTTTGTATCACAAAACTAAAGCTGTAGCCATCTCCAGACTCCTAATAGAGCTATTCAAATTGAGGTATGTTAATACTGTATCTTGGCAAACTTACCTTGATAAGTCTTCCTGATTCTCTGCCATGTAGCTCTAATCACAGCACACAGGAAGAAAAGTGAGTGTCTTGTCCAACCACAGACTGTGTGATCCTCAAGAGCTAGAGCTGAATCTTCAGTTTTCTATTGCCTAGCACGTAGTAGGAGCTCAAAAGATGTTTCATAATCAAAGGTTCTGGGCATCCTGGTCCTTCCAAAACCCTGCAATTATTGCCCATATTTTATCAGCAGACTCCAGTGTCAGAACAGAGGACTCTTGTGTGCTAGTACACAGTAGGTGCTTGATAAATGTCAAATGAAAGAATCTATTGTTTTAATGCATCCCCACCCATTGTCTCCACTGGCAATTTGCCTTATGATGTGGAGTATGTTATCAATTATTTATTCCTTGGAAACATTCCACAGATAATTGTCATCATTATAAATTTAGAAGAGGTAGTGTGATCAACTATGAATTGTGCATGTCTATATTATCCATACTGTCTTTAATTTAAGCTTTTCTCAATCTCCGGAGGCTGACTCCTGATAAGCAGTCCATGGCCCTTTTGTTGTTGGTAAGCTTCCCCTTCCATGCCACTTGGATGGCTTGGGAAGTGGTTGAGACCCCCATGTCTGCTGAAGGTTTTCACTGTGTCTTTAGACTTTGGGGAACCAGGCTGTTCTCCCTTGCTGGTTGAAATCAGCAGACCTACTCCTGGTTTCCATGTGCTTAGGCTTCATAGTGAGTCTGGCTTGGGGTGGCTTTGACCTAGTGGGGTTATAGGAAACTGTGTCAAGCCCTCACCTATTGATTTGACTGCACATACTTTGCTAGTTTAATAATTTGCAAATGGGTCTTGTTAACATGTCATAGCAAAGGTGTGGACAGTCATGTTAACGTGTAGCTGGATGCACAGATGGGAGTTCGGCATCTAGCACTGTCAGCAGAGGGTCTAGGCTGCCAGGCTTCATATATTTTAGCTAAACAGGGAATTTCAGCCTGCAGCTGTGTTTTTGTCCCATTGGAACAGGTTTATCAGCAGAGGGACTTTGGTGTTATCGTCTGTATTAGTCAGGGTTCTCCTGAGAAACAACCGATGGGATATTTACTTATTTACTCTAAGGTATTGGCTCACATGGTTGTGGAGGCTGAGGAGTCCTACCATCTGCCATCTGCAAGCTGAAGACCCAAGATAACCAGTGGTTTAGTCCTGAGGCCTGCGAGCTAGAGAGCTGATAGTGCAGACTTGAGTCCAAGTCTGAAGTCCTGAGCACAAAAGTGCTAAGGGCAGGAGATGAATGTCCCCGCTCAGGCAGAATGGGAATGCCCCCTTCCTCCTCCTTTCTCTTCTATCATCGCTCTCAAAGGACTGGATCTGGGTGTCCCTTGGCTTGGTCAAGTTGACATATAATTAATCATCCCATTATCAAAAGTCATTTTGTTTTAAGTCTACTCACTAGATGTAGCTTGTCATGTGACTTGACACTAGGGGGAGAAGACAGTGAATTGAATGCAGTTTGAGTATTTGTTCAGTTCTGCTGATAGAGGTTTTTCAGTGTTAATCAACAAATTGGTGTTCTGCTGTGTGCTCTTGCCACTAATACATTTTAGCTTGTCCGAGCCCATCTTTGAGGACCTAATCACCTCTGGGCACCAGCTAAATATAATCTCTAAGACTTGAATATGGAAGACCAAGTCCTAGAAATCAGAGCCAAGTTAATCGATCTCTGTTGGGAGCCAGGCATTGTTAGGAGCACTGGGGCTCTAGTAGTGACTAGACAGGCAAGGCCCAGCTCTCAGGCCTGCTGCACATTCTAGTAGTAGGGTTTACAGCCAGTAAACACTAAGTAACCAAGGTAATTCCAGCCTCAGTCCAGTGCTCTGGTAAGATAATATAGAGGAGAGTGTTTGTGGGGCTCTTTCAGGAAGAGGGTGGGTTAGGCAATGTGTGAACTGAGATTTAAGTCACGGAATGGGCCAGCGAAGCCAAGGTGGCGGGGTGGCGGGGAGGAGACACACAGGGCAGAGAACATTCCAGAGAGAGGAAGCTGCATATACCAAGGCCATAAGCAGAAAGAAACTTGGCATCTTTGCTGAGCAGAAAAAGGACCAATGGGATTGGAGTGTCATGGAATGAGTGAGGCAGGTGGGTGGGGTGTGTGGGAATAGGACCAGATCTTTAGCCTTAGAAGTTATGATGGGGAGTTTGGAGTTTAGAAATGGGGAGCCATTATTTAATTTTAAGCAAATGAACTTAATTCAAACACTTGGTGCTGGGGAAACATTAGTGAATAAAACAGATAAAACCCCTTGCCCTCCTGTTGCTTACAGACTGATTTTTTTAAAAATTTTATTTATTTATTTGTCAGAGAGAGAGAGAGAGAGCACGAGAGAGCAAGCACAGGCAGACAGAGTGGCAGGCAGAGGCAGAGGGAGAAGCAGGCTCCCTGCCGAGCAAGGAGCCCGATGTGGGACTCGATCCCAGGACGCTGGGATCATGACCTGAGCTGAAGGCAGCCGCTTAACCAACTGAGCCACCCAGGCGTCCCTTTTAATTTTTTTTAAAATTTTATTTATTTATTCTGATTTGTGTTTCAAAAAGATCACTCTCTGGAACGCCTGGGTGGCTCAGTCGGTTGAACTGCTGCCTTCAGCTCGGGTCATGATCCCGGGGTCCTGAGATCAAGTCCCACATCGAGCTTTCCACAGAGTGGGAAGCCTGCTTCTCTTTCTGCCTCTGCCTGCCGCTCTGCCTGCTTGTGCTCGCTCTCTCTCACTCTGACAAATAAATAAATAAATAAAATCCTTAAAAAAAAAAAGATCACTCTGGCTACTGCATGGAGAATGGGTTATAGGGGAGCAAGAATGGAGGCAGAGAGATAGGTTGGGGGCTGCCATGGCAGAAGAGGGCCAAGGTGTTTAGGATGAGGGGAGTCACCGTAGAGATGGGGAGAAGTGGGTGGGTTCTGGATCTGTTCCGGAGGTAGACCTGACAGGACTTCTGGTACATAGGAGGCAGAGAGACTTTGTTTAGGATGTGGCAAATTTTAGGGACCCCTTGTATGTCCACATGGAAATGCTCAGAAGGCAGTTTGATGTGAAGCTGGAACTCTGTGAAGTTTTAAGTCTTGTTGTGAAGATGAAAAGGCATGTAGAGAGATACCATCTTATGAGGCCGGCCCTGTTGTAGCTGGGCCTTTCTCTACGTGATACTGGACTTACACTTTCTTTTCCAAGTCCTCGCAAATCCGGGAAGAGTTGGAGGAGAAACAAGCAGAGCTTTTTCTTTCCAGGCCATTCCTAGGCAATATTAGCTTGTCTGGCTGGGCGAGAGCTGGGGGTGGGCCTGGATCCATATCACTTTTGGGTAGACAGTGAGGTGTAGTGCTGTGGCACTTATAGGGGAGTGCCATTTCCTATTGTCTTTGGGAAGGGAGATTTTGTAAAGATAGGTCATATCTTAGAATAAATAAATGAAGATTTGGGAATCACTTTTTCCAAGTGTCTCTTTACTCCGTGAAACATTATTGTGTGGTTTTATTCTATGGGCTTATCACTCTACAGTCTGCTGTTGCCCCACTGAGCTCCCTCCCTGGAGGCAGGCCTGGGGCACAGCACATGACGGGCACGCAAAAAATAGTCTCTTGGGACACCTGGGTGGTTCAGTTGGTTAAGCATCTGCCTTTGGCTCAAGTCATGATCCCACAGTCCTGGGATTGGGCCACCACACACCCCTCTCCTTACTCAGTAACGGGCTTGCTTCTCCCTTTCCCTCTGCCTGCTGCTTCCCCTGCTTGTGCCCTCTCTCGCTATCTCTCTCTCTCTCTGTCAAATAAATAAATAAAATCTTAAAAAAAATAGTCTCTTGAGTTGAACTGACAATAATGGAATGTCCATGATAGAGTAGGAATGTAACCTTTTTAAAGTAAATGCATCACTTTGATACGTTGTTCCAAAATGACAAGTTAAGAAATATTAGTGGCTGTAGAGAGGGTTTGTTTTTCCAAGGCTTCATCAGAGAATTCTCTGATACCTCTGTTTTCACATAACTTTTCAGTAACATGAATATTACATTAAGTTTTCATGTAATTCTTTTCCATATTATTCAAAGAAAGCACTTCTAATACAGTATCTTATTCATCTGCTTAGGGGTTGTGAAAGTTAAATGGGCTTTTCTTATTTTTAAGCATTAAAACACACACACACACACACACACACACACACTTTTTTGCTGGTTATAGAAACAATGTAAGGACTTTGTGGAAAATATAAAAAAAGAGGAACCAAACATAGTCCCCCTCTAGAGAATAGCAACACGTTAATATTCTGTTATTTTATGTATCTTATATACTGCTGGAATTGTGCTGTATATTTATTTTGTACCCTTTCTTTTTGTTTGATATTAAATTGTACACATTTTCTCTTATTTTTAAACACTTTCCATAAATTTCTTGCGTAATAATATATAGATACCTTAGAAAATACTAGGTATATCTTACTAGGAAGATAGCTTTGTGTATACATTTTTGTCAGCTTTGTTATTATTTCCTTTAAGATTACTTTCAGGAGCTAGAGTCCCTGGATCAAACGTTATGAACATTGTGCATCTGTTTGGATGGATCATGTCCCAGAAAGATGTATCAGGAAGGGCCAACTGTACATTTTTAATCTTGTCATACATTTTAGTATTATAAATTAAAATTATTTACTTTTTTAACAAAAGAGAAATGATATGATTTTTTAAGTCTTAATTTTCAGTTGATTTTATTAGAAGAAGTTTAAGTTCACAGCAAAATTGAGCAGAAAGCACAGATTTCCCATAGACCCTCTGTCCGCACACTTGCAGAGTGTTCCCCCATTATCACACACTACAGTTGTGAATATCACAGTATGACTTTTATTTTCTGTTTGTTTACTAGAAAGATCGAACCTTTTAAAACCTGTGTTAATTATTTTTAACACTGCTTTTGTGGGTTGCTGTTCATTTTATTTGCCTCGTGATTTCTTGATTGAGAGACAACTCAGACGAAGTAAGATTGGTTATAGCCTTTGTCATTTTTCCTTTCAAGATTTTGTTTATTTATTTGACAGAGATATAGAGAACACAAGTAGGCAGAGTGGCAGGCAGATGGAGAAGGAGAAGCAGGCTCTCCGCTGAGCAGGGAGCCCAATGTGGGGCTTGATCTCAGGACTCTGGGATCATGACCACAGCCAAAGGCAGCCCTTAACCAACTAAGCCACCTAGGCATCCCACCTTTGTCATTTCTATAGCATCTGATGTAGCATTCCTCCAGGGGTCTGTGGGCCTTGAACTTCTGCCTTTCTGGGCCCACACCCTAGCTTTGGTTCTCTGGCAGTGGGGCCCAGGGGATTTGTGTATCTAACAAGCCACCTGGGGATTCTTTTTTTTTTTAAAAGATTTTATTCATTTATTTGACAGACAGAGATCACAAGTAGGCAGAGAGGCAGGAGGGGGATGGGGGGGCGGGGGGAAGCGGGGGAAGCAGGCTCAGTGCTGAGTGGAGAGCCTGATGTGGGGCTGGATCCCAGGACTTGGGATCATGACCGGAGCCGGAGGCAGAAGCTTTAACCCACTGAGAGCCGCCACCTGGGGATTCTTATGCACCCTAAAGATGCTTAAGAACCCCTGGTCTTGAGTATTACAATAAAGGTTTGAAGCATTACATATAAAAAATACTTTCTATAAACTGTAACGAATAAGTGTTACTTCCTATGAAAAGGGAACACCAGCGCCTTTTCATCAGTGGGAGAGTGTCAGAACCAGATTAGTCAGATCTGAAGTTTTCTTACAAGAATGTGTTCAGATGACTAACGTTTTGTCATTCACAGGTATTCTAGCTGGTTTGCATTCTTCTTAATAGAGCTTTCTTCATTCAGAAAAAACTGGAAACTATAGCAAATAACAGGTCTAGCAGTTCCAAATTCCTTTCAGTGAAATATTCCATATTACTGTTACTCTCATCTATACAGGCTCCAACTGGTTTCCAATAAGGAAGACACAAAGGCCTCCTATTGCTAATTTCTGCTTTTTACCAGGGAGTTTGAAAATCCTAAAAAATGTATGTAAGTGCAGTTGTCTGCATACTTAAAAAAGAATAGTTGAGAAAAGGCAGCACAGAAACAACTTAGATACATCTGTGCCCAAATCTATATGTTATGCTGTGCGCACCACAAGTGTGGCTACCCACTGTCACTGCGCAATGCTATTACAGTGTCATTGACCGTATTCCCAAGGCTGTGCCTTTTGTTTTCCTGACATCCTCATTCCATACCTGGAAGCCTGTGCTTCCCACTCCCCTTCATCCCCTTTTGCCCATCCCCCACCACTCCCCTGTGGCAACCATCAGTTTGGTCTTTACTTATGGGTCTATTTCTGTTTTTTTTTTTTTTAAAGATTTTATTTATTTACTTGACAGACAGAGATCACAAGTAGGCAGAGAGACAGGCAGAGAGAGAGAGGGGAAAGCAGGCTCCCTGCTGAGCAGAGAGCCCCATGTGGGGCTCCATCCCAAGACCCTGGGATCATGACCTGAGCTGAAGGCAGAGTTTTTAATCCACTGAGCCACCCAGGCGCCCCGCTATTTCTTTTTATTTGTTTGTTTGCTCATGTGCTTTGTTTTTCCACTGTGAGGACACAGTGAGAAGGAAGGCACACAGCCATCTGCAAGCCAAGGAAAGGACTCCCCACCCAACCCCCCCCACCAACAGACCAGATTTCCCAGTCTTAAAACTTCGAATAGATCTTTGTGGTTCATAAGCCATTCAGTCTGTGGCATTTTGTTTTTGTAGCCCCAGCTGACTAATACAGGACGCTTAGGAGATCTGGGTACAGTATAAAATTTCTCCCTCGAACTTAAATTTTTTTTTTTAAGATTTTGTTTATTTATTTGACAGAGATCACAAGTAGGCAGAGAGGCAGGCAGAGAAAGAGGGAGAAGCAGACTCCCCGCTAAGCAGGGAGCCCGATGTGGGGCTCGATCCCAGGACCCTGGGATCATGACCCGAGCGGAAGGCAGAGGCTTTAACCCACTGAGCCACCCAGGTGCCCCTCGAACTTAAATTTTTAAAAGTCAGTGGATGATTACTTTCATGAATTGAATTAGTTGCCCACAAGGCACAGTAGAAGAGATGCTGGAACATCAGAGTCAAATACAAAGAGAGAGAAACCATGAGGGGAAAGATAGAAGACTGGGGGACAGATCTAGGGCACGTGAATAATGGAGTTCCAGAAGGAGACAAAGAAATAGATGGAGAAGAAACAATAGCTACATAGGAGAATAATTTGAGACTACAGGTTGAAGATTTCACTGACTTCCAGGTAGAATTGAAATAAAAAAAAAAAAAATCCACAATTAGGTACATCCTGGTAAAACTGAACTCCAAAATAGAAGAACAAAATCTTACAAGCTTCTAAGTATAAGGAGCTGAGAAATGTACAGAGGAAAAAGCACCAGACTGGTCAGCCTCTAAGTTCACCGGGAGGAAAGGCCTTGAAGTCAAGAATTCCAAACCCTTTCAATTGATCCTCATCCTCCAGGGTGAGAGAGGGAAGGTTGTCAACATGGCAGGAATTCAGTCTTCATCCAAACGCCTGATCTGAGGAAAGTGTTAAGGAGTCTACACAGAGACCTTAAGGTAGGAGAAAATGAAAAGAAGAAGCGCAAAGGTAGTCAGTGATCCACAAGACCTGTAGTATTTCATGTAAATGGATATTGAAGGATGCCTGGGACTGGGTAACAGAAGCACTGAAAGAAAGAGAAAAAATTGTTGAAATAGAAGTGACATTTTACAAGGAAAATTCTAATTATAACCCAACTAGAAGTCCCGAGTTATTTTAGCAAAGCTGAGTTGGTGAAGAAAAGTAAAATCCTTCCCAATAAGCCATCTGGGTTGGAGGGTGAAGGATGGTGGGCGTGAGGTGTGCTGAGTGTCTCCTGTGAGGAGAGGGGAGCCACGCAGGAGCAGAGCCTGAGGTGGACGCGTGTGGTTGTGGACCTGGGGAAGGGAAGGGAGCCATTCTTGGAATAGCAATGGCCACGAACATTCCCCAGTTCACAAGGGGAGGGAGGGCGATGAATAGTAACCTGATTAAACTGGTCAAAATAGGGAAAAGGAATGAGGAAGCAACAAGAAGCAACATAAATTGTCTATATAAAGTGAGATGAAACGTTGAAGGAAAACACAAGCCAAGGGCAGTGTCATGATTGACAGCAGTCTGTGGAGCCAGAGTCCCCAGTTCAAATCCCAGTTCAGATCCTTATTGACGGGTGGCTTTGGGCAAGCTCCTTAATATCTTAGGGATTTCACCTCCTGTGAAATGGGGGTAATAATAGTACCTGCTTCAGAGGGTACCATATGAGGATTAAATGGGTTAACATACTTACAGCGTGCAGGATAGTGCCCGGCGTACAGTTAGACCAAGCAGGTGTTTGCCCTATTATTTATACAGCGTAGTTGCAATGTTAATATTAGGCGAGAAGAAACAGCATTAAAAGCACTAGATCAGAAGAGAAGGTGATCGTGTCATGGTCAGGCCACTTTGATCACAAATCTGTATGTGCCAAATAAGATGGCAGCTAAAGACATAAAATGAAAAGTGTTAAAAATGTAAAGAGAACTTGATGAAAATATTTTACAAGGGGAGAATTCATAAACTGTCTCTCACAGATGGAGAGATCTACCAAAAATAAGTAAGATCTAGAGAGAGTGAGTAGTGGAATCAGCAAACTCAGTCTAACAGACAATACTGAACTGTTTGTTCCTTCAGTAGTTTTTTACGTGCAACATTTAATAACATGTGCCACAAAGCAAACTCTAGTATATTAAAAAATTTAAATATATCACAGACCATATTTTTGATCCTCAGCCAGTAATGTAGAAATAAGGGAGAAAAATGACCAAAAAACGTAACTGCTTGACAATGAAAAAACACAACTCTAATCCCTAGATACCTCAATATCCTCAGATCAAAGAGGAATTCAGAACTGAAAACCGCAAAAAGGAAAGCACTTCACACCCAACCTGAGGACACAGCAAATACTGTTCTAAGTCAAGTCTTCATTCTGAAGGAAGACATCGTCTAAATAAAGGAATTCAGTGCTCATCTTGGGAAATTTCTAGAAGAGCGAGTAGACCCAAAAGGAAGCAAGAAGAATGTAAAAATATGAAGCTGACATTAATCAAGTAGATGAACATGATTAAATGGTTGAAAGGGAAAAGATACAAGAAATCAAGAGCTTCTTTGCAAAGGGGAGGGAAGGTGGTGGCGGTGAGGGCGGCGTGAGGGGCGGAATAAAAGTGGAGAAGGGGAGGACAGGAAGGAAGGCATGCACTAAAGAACAAGGAAATACAAGAAATGTCGGATGAAACTTGTGCTTTTGTGAGGTCTCCTGTGGCCTAGGACTTGGGTTCTCCAGTCTGTCTGTCTGTCGTGCTTCAGCCCAATCTCTTTCCTATTCTGGGCGGGCAGCAAGGCAGCATGTGTTACAGTGTATGGTTGCTGGGTCAGTGCTGGCTGGTCACTTGCCGTCTGTGGGACTTTGTAGCAGAGCAGCTGCTTGTGCCTCGGTCCTGGCCTGTCACACGGGGCTCCCAAGAGCGTGGATTTGCTTTGGCGCATGGCACTGTGCAGGGCAGCACCAGGCTTCTCTTTCTGGTCCATGCTCAGTAAACAACAGGGTGACCTCCCCATCTGCATTGCCACCATTCCTTAGAGGCGTTCCCAGCATGGATGTCCCACGAGGTCGTGCTTCCGCTGGGCCACCCGGTCTTCAAGCAGCTCTGCTTTCATGTAATGCTTATCTAAGAGACACCATTCTGCCTTTGCAGCACCAGTACTGTTCTCAGATAAGTACTAGAAGGAGATCAGCATTTGCTGTCTTTGGGGCACGCTGGGCATTGTAAGTGCTTCCTGTGCATTAGCTCATGTACCGTTCAGCGTGCCCTAAAGAGTACAATCACCATTACTATGAACCGATGAGGGAAAGGAAGCTAGAACTTTGCACACTTGCCCAGGATCGCCACACAGCAAGAGGAGCTGAATTTGGCCCTGTTAGTCTGACAACCCCGGCCCATCCCTGTCTCTGCTTGCTCTTCATTTATTGCTTCTTGGTAGATTTAGGAAGTGTTCACTTAAAGCAATGACTATTGAAAAACAGCCTGGGGTGGTAGAAAAAGCTCTGAACTGTAGAGCAAATGTCCAAGGTCCAAGTTCTAGTCTCAGTTTTGCCCCGTCCTGCAGCAGCAGGGGGGAGTTGGGGGGGGGGGTGGGCTCCACCAAGTCACCTGACATCCAAGTCTCAGGTTTTTTGTTTTGTTTTGTTTTTTAAGATGTTATTTATTTCTTTGAGAGAGCAAGAGAGCACAAGCAAGAGGAGTGGCTGAAGGAGGGGGAGATGCAGCAGGGAGCCTGATGTGGGGCTCAATTCCAGGACTCTGGGATCATGACTCGAGCTGAAGGTAGACGCTTAACTGACTGAGCCACCCAGGAGCCCCAAGTCTCAGGGTTTTTAGTAGCAGATGAAGGGACTGGGTCTGTGTGAGAGCTCTGAGGTCTCTCTGAGCCCCTGGTTCTCCATACACATATATATCACGTGGCTGTTAAAAGAAGCCTCTTATGAATGGAGTTAAATGGTCTTATTTTTGCCAAAAATAGAAAATGCTTTTGTGACAGCACGTACATCTCAGACAACCTTCTTGGTGGTTTTTTGTGTTGCTCAGGTACTGCAGGAGCAGATCCGGGCCCGGGACAACATCAGCTACGGAACGAATTCCGCCTTAAAGACCTTGGAGATGCGTCAGCTCTCGGGTTTGGGAGACCTGCGGGGAAGAGTGGCAAGGTAGGTGGTCAGATGTGTGGGACTCTGTCAAAAGCTGTCTTACGTCAGCTCCATTTCACAAAGTATGTATTCACAAAGACCCAGAGCAAATTCTTCGCATTCTTCTAGTACAGCCCCTCCTTTGCTAGTAAAATCTCAGGTAGAGCTTACACCTGATTATGAGCATGCTATGATTTCTTATGTTGCTGCAATTGGAGTTGTGTTCGGGGTAGGAAATGCTGGGAGAGCGCAGCTGACCTGTGTAACTGTGTAATTTGGCCTTCAAAATATTGTATTTATTGACTCCAATAAGACAAAGTTGAGACTTCTATTTTGTGTGTCTCTCTTAAAATTTTCATTTTCCTTGTAATTTATTTTTATTTTATTTTCTGAAAATATTGGTCTGCCACCGATTAGAAATTTAGAAAAAGAGATCTTTGACCTCAGATAGTATGCAAGGGGCTGTTCCACGACTGAAAGCGTGCTCTGTGGACCAGCAGCACTGGAGTCACCCGAGAACTTGTTGGAAATGCAGGATCTCGAAAATATTCATGGGCCTCTTCTGCCCTCTGCTGCTGTTAAGCATCAAGTACAGGTCTACACGGGAGCTGTGGAGCCAATAAGCAATTCAAATCAGGCTGAGGTGAAAATGCGGGTGGTCTGTAAAGGGTTGGATGGAAGAAAGAGCCAAAGCCTATATGGAGTAGAGGGGGTATTTGTGCAGACAACACGTGAGGAACCTCGAATGTGGGGCGTGTGTGTCCGGGTCTAGTGGGTGAACATCAGTCTCATAGCAGAGAACTGTGGATTGGATGTAGGCCTAGTTGTGTGGTTTTCTATTCTCATTTGCGTCAGCTCCAGTCTTCTTAGCATGACCCTTGGTGATGAACCTCACTGACCTCCTTATCTCTCTTACCCCTGGCACTGTACCTTTCAGCAGTGATCTGCTATTTGTTATTTCCTGACTGGGCCATGCTCTCTTATCTTTGTATCTTTGCACATGCTGTTCTTGCACTCAGCATACCTTTCCCCCCTTTTTTTTTCCAATGTCTAGTCAGCCTTTTAAGTTCAGCTCAAATATCACCTCCTTCAGGAAGTCTTCCGTGATTGCCCACTCTCCTGAGTTCCCCTAGCATTTTGTTCTATTGAATCTCTCTGTTTTCTTCACTGTCTTGGGGCGAGTACCACATCATTTATTTTTGTAATGTGCTTGCATAGAACAGTCTCTGGAAAACAGTAGATAATTAATATTTGTTTGGATGAATCAGTAATCTAGAAAAACTCTGTAATTGGACTGAAAAACTTGAATCCTTTGTGTGGAGATTGGCTTAAAAGCAAACATTCTGCAACACCTCCCAGAAGAGTGAGGAGTTAGAAGGGCTTCAGAGCTACAGGGCAGAGCAAGGACTTCTGGAAAACTCTTGAGGACCTGTGTGTGCACTTTAGTTGCAGATGAAGATTAAGTGGGGCAACATATGGACAAGTCCTAGCACAGGGCGTGGCGCGGAGTGAATACATAACCCGCGGGAGCGCTTATTATCACAAAGGCAGCATCCATGAAGATAGACTTATGAAGCTGGTTCCAATAACAAAATAGAGAGATGACCTTGAAATATTTTCAGGAATTTTACATTTTTCCTATGCAGTTTCTTACTAACTTCTCTACCCAGCAGGTTCCTTCTCTGTAATAAATACTTTTTTTTAAATTTTTTTTTTTTTAAGATTTTATTTATTTATTTGAGAGAGAGGCAGTGAGAGAGCATGAGCGAGGAGAAGGTCAGAGGGAGAAGCAGACTCCCCGTGGAGCTGGGAGCCTGATGCGGGACTCGATCCCGGGTCTCCGGGATCATGACCTGAGCCGAAGGCAGTCGTCCAACCAACTGAGCCACCCAGGCGTCCCTGTAATAAATACTTTATTTACTCTGAAACAATCATGAACATTTGTTATGAACACCCCCTATTTTTCTTTTTTCTGTGGTTCTACTAGTCTTTCCCTTGGAATGCTAATGAGACTGATTGTTGAAATCAGCTTCTGAGAAAGAAATTTGTTGGCGAAGTTTTGGCTTTCTTGCACTGAATTGGAAGAGTATAACTTTTTTTTTTTTAAGATTTTTTTTGGTTTATTTACTTGAGACAGAGAGTGAGAGAGCACAAGCAGTTGTGGGGGGGGGCAGGAGCAGAGGGAAAGCGAGAGGCAGGCAGGGAGCCCGATGCGGGACTTGATCCTAGGACCCTGGGACCATGACCTGAGTCAAAGGTGGACTCTTAACTACTGACTGAGCCACCTGGGTGCCCCTAAACTTTTTTTTTTTTTTTAAGATTTATTTATTCATTTGAGAGAGAGAAAGGGAGAGAAAGCACGGGTGAGCAAGGGGAGGGGGAGAGGGAGAGAGAATCTTAAGCAGACTCCGTGCTAAGTGCAGAGCCCCATGCAGGGCTCGGCACAGGGCTTTATCTCACGACCCTGAGACCAGGACCAGAGCCAAAGCCAAGAGTTGGATGCTCAACCGACTCTCCCACCCAGACGCCTCAGGGATATGAACTTTTTAAGTGGTAGTCTTTAATTTCTAGTCTGCTATCTTGTTTCAGGTTTTATTTTCCAGTGTTTGTGGATCCATGGGTGATGCCACTGATAGAAAGCAGGACCTGCAGCTTCCCCCATGCTTCTGTGTGGAGGGGAGAGACACCCTTACCCCACTAAGAGTGGCACCCTCTGAACAGGACTTTCTCAGAGGGTTTCCCGTTCCCTCCTGAAGTGGAGCTAAGGGAGTTCAGCATTCCCATTCCCACTGGAGCAGCTGGTCTGTTACTTGGCCTGCTGAATCATTTTTTCTAGTGCTCAGTGGCCACTTCCACTTTTCCCTACAAGGTCTGTTTTCCTGGCATCAGAGCCTTAGAGGAGAAATGGCTGCACACAGAGCCAGATGCCCAAGTTCCCTCAAGGTAAGCAAGTCCAGGTGCACAGGAAAAAATAAATTGGAAATCATCAGATTAAAAATCTTAGGCTTTTATAAATAATGCTGCTACCAACATTCATATACAAGTTTCTGTGTGGCCATATGTTTTAATTTCTCTTGGATATATATACCTAAGAGTGTAATTGTTGTGTAATGTGGTGACTCTATATTTAACCTTTTAAAAAAAGATTTTATTTATTTATTTGAGAAACAGATGAGAGAGGGCACAAGTTGGGGGGTGAGGAGGATGGAGAAGAAGACTCCCCATTGAGTAGAGAGCCCGACATGGTGCTTGATCCCAGGACCTAGGTATCATGACCCGAGCCAAAGGCAGACCCTTCATCCACTGAGCCACCCAGGCGCACTTGTATTTAACTTTTTGAGGAACAGAACAGTCAGACTGTTTTCCAAAATTGGCTGCACCATTTTATGGTGTCAGCAGCCCTATGTGAGGGCTCCGATCTCTTCCCTTCCTCACCAACACTTGTCTGTCTCTGATTAGAGCCAACCTCATGGGTGGGAAGTAGCATCTTGTGGTTTTGATTTGCATTTCCCTAGTGACTAATGGTGGTGCTGAACATCATTCAGCGTGCTTATTGGTCATTTGTAAGTCTTCCTTGGAGAACTGTTTATGCAGATCCTTTGCCCATTTTTAAGTGGATTAATTGTCTTTTTATTATTGAGCAGTAGGAGTTCTTTATATATTCTAGATTCAGTTCTCTTAAACAGATATCTGAGCTGAAGAAGTTTTACTCCTTTCCGAGGGCTTTCTTTTCACTTTCTTGATTGGGTCCATTTGGTCCTTTAAAAAAAATTACTTCTGTCTCTTTGTTGATACTCTCTATATGATGAGACATTGTCATTATACCTCCCTTTACTTCTTTTTTTTTTTTTTTCCTCCCTTTACTTCTTAAAGCATGTTTTCTTTATTTCTTTGATCATCTTGCATTTATTATGGCTGCCTTGAAGGCTGTGTCTATTAAATCTGATACCTGTTTCCTCTCACTGGCAGTTTCTTTTCCTGCTTTTATTCTGTGTTTAGTTCACATTTTCTGGTGTCTTTGTGTGTCTCATAATTTTTATTAAAGACTGGACATTTTAGGTATTATAGCATAGCAGTCCTGAATACTGACAGCCTTTACCCCCATTTGCTTTCGTTGTTGTTGATTTGTTTAGAGATTTGGCTGGGTTATTCTAGTGATGTCTGTTTCCCCTGGAATATGAAGGGTCTGGTGCTCAGTCACCTTGTGAGGACAGTGGTTTTAGCAAGACTCTCTTTGACTCTTTCCCTGATCGATCGATTATTTATTTATTTATTTATTTTCTCCCTGCCCCCCCACCCGCGATCTTTTATTAAGCTGGCGGCCTCTGCAGGTATCACACCTAGATCATAGGCTTCATTAATTGCTGTTAAATTGTCCTACTGTTTGTTTGTGTTTAAAGATTTCTTTATTTATTTTCTTACTGGGATGGGGGAGAGAGAACGAGTAGAAGGGGCACACGTAGAGGGAGAGAGACTCTTAAGCAGACTCTATGCTGAGTGTGGAGCCTGATTCAGGACGCGGTCTCACAACCCTGATCATGACCTGAGCTGAAACCAGGAGTCGGACACTTAACCGACTGTGCCACCCAGAGGCCTCTCTCCTGTTTTTGACGATGCCCTGTGGTAGAAATTGCTGTTTGTTCTGATTCAATTAAATTATTGCCTGCCTTTAAGGGCTCAGTTGTGTATATATATCAGAATTATTATATATATATAGGTAATTATAATATGGAATATGAACAACTTAATGTTTTAAATATCACTGCCTTTGGTGCTCTATGCCACCATGTCACAAACTATAAGAAACATTCTGCTTAAGCATGTTGCCTGGTCAGGTCTGTTGCTAGACCTCTGGGACTCTGTTGGACTTCTGACCATGTCCCCATCATTGATCTGATAACCAGGTGAAAAGTTAGTCTGCCACATGATGGCCACAACTGAGAACTGCACCTGGGAGACAGCTACATCTAAAGACCTGAAAAGGGAAATTTTGGAATGACTACATTTTTGGCTCATCTATAGTATAAACTTGGGATAAAATAGGGCAAGGGCAACTGGTCAGTTTCATTGGGAATTCTTATTTATCGAAAGCTGTGGAACCATGCACACAGTTATATTTAGAACCCTGAGGCTGTCTTTTACGAGTGTTTTTTGGGAAAAGACAGAAATGATGCTTTTAATTCAATATTAGCCAAGATAACTATATAATTTCTCCCTTTTTTCTTATTTATCTATTTATTTATTTTGAAATAATTTAAAACCTACAGAAAATTTGCAAGATTCGCAAGTGTTAACATTTTGTTTCATTTATTCTATTATTCTTTCATATGTAAGTTTTTTTTCCTGAAATATTTAAGAGTAAGGATAACTTTGTTTTTAACCCAAGAAAACCAGAGTTGATTCCATTGTGTGTGTTTTCTGATGGCAGGCTTTGGCATCATACCCCCCCCCCCCATCGGTTTGTCCTCTTATTTATAAAAGCATAGAAGTGACGGGGTGCCTGGGTGGCTCAGTGGGTTAAGCCTCTGCCTCCGGCTCAGATCATGATTTCAGGATCCTAGGATCGAGCCCCACATCGGGCTCTCTGCTCAGCAGGGAGCCTGCTTCCCCCTCTCTGCCTGCCTCTCTGCCTACTTGTGATCTTTGTCTGTCAAATAAATAAATAAAATCTCAAAAAAAAAAAAAAGAAATGAAGTATGCTGGTAATAAACAGTCAGAAACACTATGAAATATATAACATAAAAATGGAAGCTCACCAGCCCTTTGCTCTGTTGTACTCCTTATAAGTAACTAATGTTAGCAGCTTGCTGTCTGTCCTTTCAGACTTTTCTTATACATAGTTACAAGGTAATAACTTATCATCACAGTAGTATGTTTTGCCACATAACAATTACCTAATAGTGTGATTTTAATTTTACAAAGTATTATTATTATTATTATTATTCAACTTCAGTGCTTCCGCATGGCAATATATTCTGGGCTTTCTTCCAGTATACACATAGATCTAACATACTACTTCCTTGGATATGGAGTGTCGTGCTACATGGGGATACCATAATTTAATCTATGTAACTACTGCTTGGTGTTAATAGAAATTTATGTTGTAGTATTTGTGTTTCCAAGTGAGAAATAGTATTGAAGCCAAGCTATCGCTAGTGAAAATCAGTGAACCATGAGCATCAGGATAATTTTGAGGCCTTTTTAAATAACTTTCAAACTTAGTCTGTCCCTCAAACAGCTTTGCAGAGATAATGAACTGGTCTGATGTAGTGATACCTGACAGTTTCTAACCGGAAAGCTGTGTCTAGATTGGAAAATAAAGCCTTTCTATAATATCTTTTTTTATTTCGTGGTATGTTCAAACCTCGGATAACCCCAAATAAGATTTAAATAATATGTGATAAAAAATTAAGAACGCAAAAAAGAAAAGAACTGTATTAGGTATTGTTTTTAATCATCATTTGTGAAATGGGGATGATTTGTGAAGATGAAATGAAGTAATACGTATCAAGGATCTTGCACAGCGTGTGGTATATAGTAAATATCTTTATGTTCATTCATTCAGTAGTATTTATTGAGCCTCTCCTACATGCAAAGCAATGTACTGGGCACTAGGGTTTTTGTGATGAAAAGGGCAGATATTGTCCCTCTTGCTTGCTAGTAGGGGAGACAGACATCTGTCTAGTAGGGGAGATAGACATCAAACTTACTGCAAAACAATTATTTAATTTTACTTATGATTTGAATAATTTATTTTTAGTTATTTGGAGTTTTCTATAGAAATGTTATCTGTAAATAATGACAATTTTATTTTTTGTTTTCTTATCCTTGTATCCTTAGTTTCTTTTTCCTGTCATTTTGCAATGGCTAAACCCTCCAACACAGTGTTAAGTAGATGTTGTGATTGGGGGCATCTTTCTCTTGGTTTTTACTTTAATGGAATTCTTCTATTGTTTCTCCATTTGGAATGATAATTGCTCTAGTTTTTTGTTTTTTTAAGTTTTAAAGTTAACTTATTTATTTTAAAGAGAGAGAGAATGCACAAGCAGTGGGGAGGGGCAGAGAGAGAGAGAATCCTTCTCATGGACGCAGGCTCCATGCTTAGGCTTCATGCTCCACACTGAGCATGGAGCCTGACCTGGGGCTGGATCCCAGGACCCTGATATCAGGACTCAAGCTGAAACCAAGATTTGCTCACTCAACTGACTGAGCCAGCCAGGTGCCCTTGCTCTAGTTTTTTTTTTTTTTTTTTTCCTTAAACATAGATTGATCAGATTAAGTCTTTTTACATGCTTAATTCTTTAAGAATCTATGAATTTGTATTGGGTTTTCTCAAGTGTTTTTTGCATCTGTTCAAGTCAGATATTCTTCTCTTTCAATCTGTTAATGTGTACTTAACAAGGTGGGAAGATATATTAATATACGATTTACATATATATGTACTTAAATAAGTATGTGTATATAATTAATTGTCTTTTTAAAAAAATTCCATTTAATTTTAATTCCAATTAAATTTCAGTAGTTAACATACTGTGTTACGTTAGTTTCAGGTGTACAATACAGTGATTCAGTGATCCCATACATCACCTGGTGCTCATCACAAGCACCCTCTGTCACCCCCATCACCTGTTTCACAACCCCCCCACTTCCCTTCTGGTAACCATTGGATTGTTCTCTATGGTTAAAAATCTGTTTCATGGCTTGTAGTTAATTTTCTTAATAGGAAAACAAGGGAATGATGACACAAGGTTCAAAATGCTTACTTTCATGGGTACAGTTATTAAACATAATTAACTGAATAAAGTGAGCCAGGCATGGACCAGTAATGAGACTGTATTATGAAACAAGAAGTAGGAGATCCAAAATAACTATCTTAAAAGGTTTTAATTACAAGAAGTTCAGCAAAAGAATAGGTGGGGCATTCCCAAAGTGTATAATTGGTGTGTGCCTGATCTCTGGGGGCTCTGGGAAGGCTTCCTTAAGGAAGTGACTTGTGCATTTAGCTCTGAGGGATGAACAGTAACTAACCAAGTGAAGAGGTCAGGGATGAACATTCCAGACAGGGAACAGCGTCGGTCAAGACCTTGAAGTGGGAAGGAGTGAGAGAAGTTCAAAGCCCTGGAATATAATCGGTGTGTGTGGATGAAGGGGGGGAAAGGGACAGAGATGTGTGAGATAATCCTGGAAGTTAGAGGATAGGAAGCAACACTTTTGGGGCATTTTTTTTTCTTTTGGGGCATTTTACAGGACGTTTGGTTTATATTCTAAAATAGTAGCAAGTTAAACCAGAGGAATTTATACAGATACAGAATCATACTTAGTTTGCCTTTTTTTCCCCTCAGTTTTGTTTCTTTGGGGTTAATACCTAAAATCCTTTTACTTATCCCACTTTGTATTCACTGAACACCAAATCGAAAGGCACAGGGAAATATATTTCTGTTTCAAGATTTGGGGTATATCCTGCCAAGTTGTCCTGTGGAAAGCTTATAAAATTGATTTTTCTTCCAGTTGTGTGTGATATACCTTGATTCTATAAACTTTCTCTAATATTGGGCATTCACATTCAAAAAGATTTCCAAAACAGAAGAACAAGGCATAATTATTGCTTAATTATCTATATTGTACTATGAATACTGAAAAGGTATAAATGCATATATGCAGTTTTTTCAGATTGTTTAGCATATTTAAAAATATTTTAAGTATTTAAGTCAATATTTACAAAAAAAATTTGTCCCATTAATTTTTTTTCTGTTACTTCCAAAAAGGATTATAGCATTTTAACAAAATGAGTTAAACAAGTTGTTCAGCTTCAGGTAAATGTGAGTCAGTACCAAGAAAAGACTTTTAAGGTTGGAATAATTGATCTGGTAGCTTACTTTCTTCAGCATATGCAGTAAATTAAATTTACCAGTAATCTCAGTTTGTTCACCATTGTTTCGTGCATCCTACTCCCTTCTCTGGATGCTTTTTTTTTTTTTTTTAAGAATTTATTTTTGGGGCGCCTGGGTGGCTCAGTGGGTTAAAGCCTCTGCCTTGGGATCAAGCCCCGCGTCGGGCTCTCTGCTCAGCAGGGAGTCTGCTTCCTCCTCTCTATCTGCCTCTCTGCCTACTTGTGATCTCTGTCAAATAAATAAATAAAATCTTAAAAAAAAAAAGAATTTATTTTTAAGTAATCTCTATATCCAATGTGGGTCTTAGATTTACAATCCAAAGATCAAGAGTCATACACTCTACCAAGTGAGCCAGCCAGGCATTCCTGGATACTCTTTTCTTTCTAATGAAAGAAATGATTTAGTGACTCTTTCAGATTAGGGTTTGTGGGCAATACATTTCTTAATCTTTGCAAGTCTAAAAGTGTCTCTGTCTTTATTTTGCTTTCTTCCGCCATTATGGTATCTACTGTAGTCTTTTTTTTTTTTTTTAAGATTTTATTTATTTAATGACAAGAGAGAGAGATCACAAGTAGGCAGAGAGGCAGGCAGAGGGGGAGGGGAAGCAAGCTCCCCACTGAGCAGAGAGCCCATGCGGGGGTTGATCCCAGGACCTTGAGACCATGACCTGAGCTGAAGGCAGAGGCTTAACCCAGTGAGCCACCCAGGCGCTCCATATCTGCTGTTTTATGATACCTACTGTGTGCTATCAGTCTTACAGTAGGTCCTTGGTAGGTTACCTGTCTTCAATCTGGTGGCTTTTAAGATTTTCTCTGTAACGGGTTATTAGAATTTCATATGCCCTATTTACTTTATTTATGCCACTTTGTATTCACTGAATACTTGAAAACTCATGTTTTTCTTCAGTTTTAGAAAACTGTCAGCACTCACCCCTTAGGCCATTCTATTTCCATCTTTAGGGACTTCTCAACTCCTCTGTCACTTATGTTAACATCTCTTTATTTGTCCTCCTTGTCTCTCAGCTATTTTCCCGTGTTTTGACTCTCTGTCTTTGCTGCCTTCTGAGTGAACTCCTCGCTACTGTGTCCTGACTCACTGACTCTCCCTTCAGTCGTGTCCAGTCAGAGTTCGTCAGGTCTGTGAAGACACTGGTTTACTTCTAGGCTCTCTCATTTTTCTCTTATCCACTGGTTTTTCTTTCCTCTCTGCCTACTTTTGTTTAATAATTTAGAGTTCTCTTGATAGATATTATTATTTGATTTTTTTTTTAGTATCTTAAACATATTTCTTTTAAACTCATTTGATCCAGGTTTTTTGTTTGTTTTGTTTGTTTCTTTGTATATTTGGGTTTTTTGAGCTTTCCGTGGCTGGTGGAGCCCCACTCAAGTCTCTGGTTTTGGTTACCCTGATTCCTGTGTTCTGTCATGAGGGGAGCCCGTTCTTACCCCGCTTGCCCTCTGGAAACTAAAACTTCTTACATCTATTGGTTTTCAGATCTGGAGCCCTTTAAGCTTCTAGCACCAGCTGTAGCAAAACATACGCTTTGCTCCATCTTCTGCACCATCTGTCTGTTTTCTGCTTTCTCCCAGACTTTTTTTTTTCCTCTCATTCTTTTTTGTCCTTTTGGATTTATACCTTTTTTATTCATCTGGAGTCATCTTGATGGGTTTTCAGGAGGGAGGCAAAATGAGGGCATGTGTTCAGTCCACCATGTTTCACTGACAGAGCAGGTAGTGGTTTTAATTTGTAACATTTCAGTACAAAATGATTAGGGATTGGTTAAATCTTACAGTTCATTAGAAAGCCCAACCAAGTACTAGCATGCCCTCTAATCTTTATTGAGGCTTATAAGCTATAGATTGACATTTTATTTTTCAAACTTCTAGAGGGATATATACTTTAACCTTTATCAATTAATATGTTAGTTTTGATAGTTGATTGCAAATACTTTATATGATTTAGTGAGTGATCCTTTTCAGTATCTAAGTCATTTTAGGGAACAGTTTATAAACCTCATTGAGGCCCCAGTGCAGATATACATCTTAAAGAATACATTCCCAGGGCTTTTAGGAAGATTTCAGACTGCTGATTTACTGACTGTGAGTGGTCACAGGCTTGTTCTTCAATCTGTGTATTTATAGTAACTTGTTCAGCAAGTTCCTGGTCTTCTGAGCTTCTTTGTCTGAGTTGCAGGATAATGAACAAGAACAGAATATCAGATAAGATCTCCATCAATAATAGAAAAATATACATGTAAGTTGAATAACATTATCATGGTAGTGGCATGAGAATCTTTTTTTTTAATTTCTAGGTTGTGTGAGGCGCCTGGGTGGCTCAGTGGGTTAAAGCCTCTGCCTTCGGCTCAGGTCATGATCTCAGGGTCCTGGGATGGAGCCCCGCATTGGGCTCTCTGCTCAACAGGGAGCCTGCTTCCTCCTCTCTCTCTGCCTGCCTCTCTCCCTACTTGAGATCTCTGTCTGTCAAATAAGTAAATAAAATCTTAAAAAAAAAATTGCTTTTAGGTTGTATGGTATGTGTACTGAAGAAAAAAAATTTGTATCCTGTCCTCATTTTGTATAATTCGCATGTGACAAATAGGAGTCATTCTACAAATACTTATTGACTGAAGGAATGAATTATGGATTGGGGTTCCAACTCCAGCCTCTTGACTTCCACTGTGTATTGCCCTGAACCTGACCTCACTTTCATGGCAGTGACTCTACTGACATTTCTCTAGCTCTGGGTTCCTCATGCCCCAGACTCATTTTTGCTTCATAGGGAGCACAGGGAAAGATGGTAGGATAGTGCATGTTCTGTGAAATTGTAATGCATTCTTTGTACATGGCTGTTGATTGAAATATTTTCCTTGTATAATTGTTTTTCTGATCATAAAATTATATATACTTATTGCAGAAAAGTTGTACAATTTAGAAAAGAATGAATTTTTTTTTTAAAATCACACATCCAGAGATGGTTGGTTAATATTTTGTTTTCTTCCTTTTGAAATTTTAATGACTATTTATATGCATCAAGGCTTGGTCAAGAAAACAGAAACCATTCTAAGTATTTATTTATTTATTTATTTATTGACATATAATGTGTTATTTGCTTCAGGGGTACAGGTCTGTGAACCATCAGGCTTACACAATTCACAGCGCTCACCATAGCAATACCCTCCCCAATGTCCATCACCCAGCCAACCTATCCCTCCCCCCACCCCTCAGCAACCCTCAGTTTGTTTCCTGAGAATAAGAGTCTCTTATAGTTTGTCTTCCTTCCCGTTCCAATCTTGTTCATTCTAAGTATTTTAGCAGGAAGGGATTTAATCCAGGAAATTAGAGTTTATAATACCATTGGCAAATTGGAGAAGCAACAGGAAGGAAACAGCTATTGGTTCCCAGGAAAGTAGCATGTATAAGAACCACAGAAAGGAGCCACTGATAATATTAGCTGTGTGTAACATGGAAGTAAATGATTTGTAGGTGTGTGCCTGGAGGTGGCTGTAAACCTCACATGGGCAGTTTAGCAAGTGTCCCCCCGGCCCCTGCCGGGGGGGAGGGGTACAAGTGTCTCTCACTGGCGGGATCTGAATCAGAACCCGGCTGGCAAGGTTGTTTGGGAAGTACGGTTTGTGGGCATCTGCCCCTTTGATACAGAGACCATTCACAAGAAGCAGAAATGCTCTGTCAGTTCTGAGCAATCCATTTATAGAACCCTTTCCCTTTGTCACCAGTGTCTGTCTTCTACTGCTCTCACCATTAGCCAGTGCCCGTGAATATCTGGCCATGTTTTATTCTAGGCAAAATGAATCCTCAGGTACATTGTTTGAACTTCTGCCAACTGTGAGGGTTTCCCTTCCTTGATACCCTTGAGGGCCACCCCTGAGTGGGCTTTGAGGTGTCAGCAGTCTTCTTCTGGAAGGTGTCAGCGTGTTGGCACCTTCCATCAATTAGGGCTGCATTTTCCTTCTTCGGGCTACCTGGTGCTCAGGAACTCCTCAAGAGGCCATATCTGTGACTTGACGGAAGGCTGGCAGTAGCAAGAGTATATGCCACAGGAGTCTGGGCTCGTGCAATTTACTTATGCCTTTGGGACCTGTTGATGCCTGATGTCTCGGTATACCTCCCCTTTGAAGATGGCGTGCTGTTCATATGCCTCCCTTTATAGCTGGGTGCTCATGATGGACGGACCAGATTGCATGATTACTTAATGTTCTGTGCCTTGCCATGTAGTTTCTACCAGAGCCCAGCAGCAAGCCAGCAGCTACTTCTCGAGCAGGCTGGGTGGGTTGGAACGGGGCATGACTTTGCTGCATATTTCCAGGGGGCTGTCCTGTTGACTCTCCTGGTAGGGTTTGACAGAGGTCCCCAACACAGCTTCCCTGCTGCAGATACTCTGAGCACCGTCGAAACTACCAGGTTGTCAGGCCTAAGGAGCAGAGCAGCTTCACTGCAGCTGGGACCAGCTGCACAGGCTTCTCCTGCTCTGGTGCCACTCAGAGCAGACAGCCACATGGGCGAGGTGGTAGAGGTGAGCAGCAATACTTTCAAATGTGGTAGAAGTTGCCTCTGAGATCCAAAGAAGACCCAAATCACTTGAAAGGACGGGGATGGTACCAAAGAGGGACGGGCCATATCTGGCACGCTGTATTAGCCTTTCGTCATTGGGCTCTCACTGCACGTACACTTTCGTACCCGTGAGCATTGTAAAAGCCTTTGCTGCTTGGATGGCTTCATCCCTACTCTTATCAAGCAACATCCCTGTGGTTTAACTTAAAAACCATAATGAGGGCAGCTCTCTATATTCCTGTGAAGGTCTATGGAAAAGGATGAGTCATAGTACAGTTTCTTGGAGTGGGGTCGTGCATTTTCCAGTGTGTCAAGAAGCTTCAGTGCTTGTTTTTAAACTTTAATAAGAGTTAGCTTTGTTGTTTGCCTGGACAGATGTGACGCCAGCATAGCCAGACTCTCTGCAGAGCACAAAACAACTTACGAGGGGCTCCAGCACTTGAACAAAGAACAGCAAGCTGCCAAACTTATCTTGGAAACAAAAATCAAAGATGCAGAGGGACAGGTATGGCCGATTCCAGGTAGCCTTTTGAAAATAGGTAATTTGGGGGCACCTGGGTGGCTCAGTGGGTTAAGCCGCTGCCTTCGGCTCAGGTCATGATCTCAGGGTCCTGGGATCGAGTCCCACATCGGGCTCTCTGCTCAGCAGGGAGTCTGCTTCCCTCTCTCTCTCTGCCTGCCTCTCTGCCTGTCAAATAAATAAATAAAATATTTTAAAAAAATAAAAATAAAAATAGGTAATTTGTTCTTAGCTGAGAATAACATGGTGTTGAGAAACCATCCAGGGCGCCTGGAATGTGCGTGTCTTTTCCTTACTTCTTCCTCCCTCTCTCTCACTGCAGTGGCCCTTCATGGGTATGGCAAGCAAAGCACCAAGAGTTTTTGGTAAGGTCCTATTTGTAAAGATTCTTTCCCCCCATTCCTAAAACAACGAACATATTCCAGAAATTCTAAATTATAGCTCCAAAATCACTTCTTGCATAGGTAAGTGATTGGGCTTTCTTTTATATGCCACATGTCCCAAGTTTGGGTTCAGGAAGTAGTTACTCATGCTGTGTGCTACCTCACCACAGTCCTTCGTGGGAAAGGATTCAGACAAAGCTAGAAGGTAGGCTGGCTGATGAATCTTAGACTATTCCACCTTGAAATCCACAGATCAAGTTCATTAAGCAAAACTCTTGGCTTTTCAGTTTGTTTTTTGGCCACTTAAAAGTTTCCCTTTGCCGTAAAGGGGCCCGTCTTCTAGAATTTGCCTCATGGTTAAAGAGACCATTCCAGTAAAATGAGGCATCTGGTCAACTTATTGGATTCAAAGTGGTTGTGTCCAAAATGTATTCAAGGAAGATCTAAATCTACTTATGTGAAAAACACAGATTTTACAAAGCCATGAAAAAAAAAACAACCCTACAACAAAACAACAAGTCCAACATTTTTTTTTTCACAGAATGAGTGAGGACAGAATTATCACATCAAGAAATAAATGCTTAGGAAATACTAAGCTTCCCAGTAGCCTTGCCAAGTAAAATCCATATAGAAATCTATAAGAAGAGGCATACTTTTCCTTTGTTCTAGGTCCAATAAATACTTGTTCCATAAATTTCTAAGTAAGGAACATAGAATATCATAACTTTTGCAGCAACTAAATGCAGGTCATAAAGGACTAGTTTTATATTAAATTTTAGTAGACAAGGGAAGGAGGTAGATCATGAAAAACAGGAGTTGGAGGGATATAATTTACAAAATCTTCTGGAGACTTGAGATGGAGGTAAATCTGGACTTTTCTTTTTGAGATTTTATTTATTTATTTGACAGAGATAGAGAGCACAAGTAGGCAGAGCAGCAGTTAGAGGGAGAGGGAGAAGCACACTCCCTACTGAGCAGGGAGCCCAATGCGGGGGCTCCATCCCAGGACCCTGGGATCATAACCTGAGCTGAAGGCAGATGCTTAACGGACTGAGTTACCCAGGCACCCTGTAAATCTGGGACCTTAATGGTGTTTGTAAGTGACAAGAGTTCCATTCTCTATGACTAGCAGCCACGTTTGTGGTAGAAATTCCAGGATAAAAAACAAAGCAAAACACTGTATTTTTTTGTCAGCAGATGGACATAGTGGTCCTGGGGAGGAAGTAGGCTTGCTTATCAGAGAACTATAAAGTTAAGTACTCAGAGCCTAATGAATATTTTGGCAGTGCTCCTGGTCCTGATTTTTGATGAGTGTGCATGATAGAAAATGGAAGTGGAAAGACAAGTGAGCTCCTAAATTGAGTAAATTATATTGAACCTTAATGTCATGGACTAGAATGTAGCTTACTAAATGTTATCTGAGGTTACCTCTGAAAAGTTTAGGTGTGATATTACAAGCAAAGCTTCTTTCCCAGATTTCTCAGCTTTTGAACAGAGTGGACTTGTCGATATCAGAGCAAAGCACCAAACTGAAGATGTCCCACAGAGACAGTAACCACCAGCTTCAACTTCTGGATACAAAGTAAGTAGTCAACTAACAGACTTCTTTGGGGGTTGAAGTTTTTGAGAAGCCTATTCCATAGCAGTTTTTTGCATCTTCACTTTTATTTATTGCCCAAAACAAAGTGAAAACAGTCATGAAAGTTAAGAGGAAAAATTTCCTTGTAGCATGTTGCCACTTTACATGCATTATTGTTTTTAGCAGTTGGCTTATAATCTGTCTTGTCGTGCAGGAAATATATCTCGAGTGCTGGCCTAGGTGCTGAGCATCCAGAAGTTAAGAAGAACAGACTCTGTTCTTATCCTTGTTGAGGATATCCTATCCTGTGGAGCTTGTAGTCTAGGGAGTGGATGAGCACTCATCAAATAATGACTTGAGGGAGTGTAAGCTGAGTTATTATTAATGGTGATAATTGCTTTGAAGGAAGGGCACATGGTTGTGGTAGGCTGCATAATAGTCCCCAAATATCACCATGTCCTAGTCCCTGTGAATATGTTACCTTATCTGGCAAGAAGGGACTTTGCAGGTGTGCTTAAGGATGTTAGGATGGGTAATTACCCTGGGTTACCAGGGAGACCCGATGTAACTCCCGAGTGTCTGTAAGAGGGGGGCAGGAGGGGCAGAGTCATGAGAGAAGAGCATGGTGTGATGGAGGAAGAGAGGGGGGTGAGGCGCTTTGAAGATAAGGAAGGGACCATAAGCCACAAAACACAGGCGGCCACCAGCCCCTGAAAAAACGGCAAGGCAGTGGGATTCTCCTGAGAGCTTCTGGAAGGAACCAGCCCTGCTTGCACCTCGACTTTAGTCCAGTGAAACTGATTTTAGACCTCTGACCTCCAGAACTGTGAAAGGGTAAGCCACCAAGTTTGTGGTAATTAGTCACCACAGACACAGGAAGCTAAAACAGTGGCACCCTGAGAGTGAGTAACAGAGGCCTGGAGGTGGGGCCTCCTTCCTCAGAAGGCAATGCTTGAAGTAAGAGCTGAAGAATGAATGGAATTCACTAGGTGGAGGGAGGTGAGAACGTATGGGAGGGAGGGGTGCAGCATCCAAGAAGCTGCAAGCTGGCCCACGGTGGCTGGGCTGGGGAGGAGGCGGGCCTCTGGCGGCCTTGGAGCCACATCCATTGTAGCCACATCCAGGGCCTTGGTGTCTGACTTGAGTGCAATAAGGAGCCGGAGGGTGTGAGGCAGATGGGGTGAGAGAATAAGATTTATATCCTATTTTCAAATGGTCTTGGTGGCAATTGGAGAATGGATCGGGCCAAGGCAGAGTTGGGGACATCTGGGGGCATGGTTGCAGTAGTGTAGGTGGGAGAGGTGTGCCCTAGGGTGATTGTGACCTAGCCCATTGGCACCCTACAATGGGTTATACTTTCCCATTTTGTTACAGTGATGCTTTAAACTGTACTTGCCCATGGTGAAACTCATCATCTGCCCTTCTGCTCAGTCACAAAACCGTCTTTTCCTATCATGAATTTTCCTGAGCTTGGCATTTTCCTGCCAGAGCAGAGCCAGTAGTCACTATATGTGTGTTTGTATATGTGTGTGTATTTGACTTAATATTTATTTTTTAAAGATGATTTCAGTGTAGAACTGTGTTAGAGACATGTGGAATTTTTAAATCAATCATCTTCCTGGTTCTTACATCTCATTGTACCATACTTAATGCTGTTTCAGGGTTGTTGCTGAGTTAACAGGAATTTTCTTACGGAACGCATGTTTCTTTTCCTCTAATTATCTGTATTTATATAATCGTTGAGTTATGTCACTACTTCTCATAGGTTCTACAAGCTTGCCAAGTACTGAAAAAATCTCTTCAATCCTCTTCCTTCCATCACAGAGGAAAAAAATAAACATCTTGGTATTTTTTCCTCTCCAAATTACTTCCTTAGGAGATATTACTAGTCAGCAGACATGAACATCTTTATTTTTCTCCCTACAATTTAAAGTCTGGAAGTCTAGACACAAAAGGCTGTTCACAGGGGAGAGGGGACAAAGCCTGGGGCAGAAGGTCAGATTGGGGACCCAAAAGGGAAACCCCTGGTTGGGTGAATTAGGGAAAAAGCCCCTTCCAGGAAGAGAGCCTAAGGAAACTCACCTGTCTAAATCTTGGCTCTGGGTAGAGGTATAAAAGATATTCCTTGAAAATTCAGGACCACAATACAGCCTTTATTTATTTATAATATTTGTTTATTTTTAAAATAAATTCTACAGCCAACAGGGCTTGAATTCACAACCCCGAGATCAAGAGTCATATGCTCTACTGACAGAGCCAGCCAGCTGCCCCCACAATATTGCCTTTATTTTGATTTAGAGCTAGAATTCCCATTACCCAAGCAGCTTGAAGAAAACCACAGTGGATAATGTAATCTCAGCATAATCCTCTTTGGCGGTGGCCTGAGATGCATGGTGTAAGCAAATGCAAATACTCAGTGTTCGAGGCTTCCCACAAACAGGTGAAGTTCTAAGGAATACAAGTGTGTAATCGGAAATTGTAAAACAAAGGAAGGAAAAAAGCCACAAAAGAGATAGAGTCAGAAGAAACAGGAAAAGGAGGATGCAGACAGACATCTAAATATGGCATATATGGGAATTATTGGATAAAATAAGTGTATGTGTATGTACAGACATTTGTATGTTGTGTATATGTATTGTGAGTACACACACACACACACACACCCCTTTTGAAAAGTGTGACTAAGGAATGAGAGATTATCAAAAGTGATCAGCCAGAATTGAAAACAAACAAAAAGAACTTCTAGAAAATATGATCATTGAAAATAAAAGTTGTAACCTCTGGCCCCACCTGATTAGGGAGCCTGCACTGTGACCCCAGGCGGCCTTGGAGCCCACCCTACAGTACTTTCCAGCTGCGGAACCCAGCCTACAGCCCCACCCAGCAAGTGGAGCCGACTACTCCCACTTATTTTGTTGAGCATTGCCTGCAGCCTTGCTCAAGCAGGGAACCTAGCCAATAATTCCTACCCAAAACAGAACATAGACTGGGGCCCTTACCTAACCATGAAGCCCAGACAGTGACCGCCTGATGGCAAAACACAGCCACCAGCCCCATCCACCGTGAGGCGCAGCTGCTGCTGGCTCCACCTGACCAGGGAGCCTGGCCAGTAACCTCCCTCCGTAGTGCAGCACAGCCAGCAGCCTGCCTAGTTGTGGAACATGGCCTGAGGCCCTGTCTGATCATGAAGCCAACTGAACTTGGAGGCTAGCCAGTAGCAACATCTGTCTGGGAGGTATAGCTTGGGATCCCACTATCAGGTGCAGCTGCAGAGCTCAGCCTGCAGCCTGTAATCATGGAGTCCAAACAGAAGCACTGCCCAGCCAGGGAACACAGTCTGAGACCTCAGCCGACCAGAGGTCATTGCCCAGTGCAGTTAGTGGCTCTGTTTGATCATGTAGTGTAGCCCAGCAGCCCTGCTTAAATGCAGAGCCCAGCTAGTAGGCCCATCTGACTGCCGAGCCCAGCCAGTGTTTCCCCCCACCCCCAGACCTTAGAGCAGAAGCAGAAGCCCTGTCCAACTAGAAACCTAACAGACATGTAGAACTTTCTATCCAACAGTAGCAGAATACAAATTCCTCTGAAGTGAACATAGAATACTCTCTAGTATAGGTCACAAAACCAGTCTTTTCTTTCTTTTTTTTTTTAAAGATTTTATTTATTTATTTATTTGACAGAAAGAGAGCACAAGCAGGTGGAGCAGCAGGCAGAGGGAAAGAGAGAAGCAGGCTCCCTGCCGAGCAGGGAGCCCTATGCCGACCTTGATCCCAGGACCCTGGAATCATGACCTGAGCTGAAGGCAGATGCTTAACTGACTGAGCCACCCAGGTGCCCCTGACAAGACAAGTCTTAAATAAATTAGGGAAGATCAAAATCATATCAAGTATCTTTTTTGACTACAATGGCATGAAACTAAAATCAATAATAGGAGGAAAATTAGAAAATTCACAAATATGTGGAAATCAAACAACACACTCCTGAACAACAGATGGCTCAAAGAAAATCACAAGGGAAATTCAGAAAATCTTGAAATAATTGAAATAATTATGGGATGCAGCCAAAGCACTTTTATGAGGAAAGTTTGCAGTAATAAATGCCTACATTAAGAAAAAGGAAAGGGGCGCCTGGGTGGCTCAGTGGATTAAAGCCTCTGCTTTCGGCTCAGGTCATGATCCCAGGGTCCTGGGATCGAGCCCCACATTGGGCTCTCTGCTCTGCAGGGAGCTTGCTTCCTCCTCTCTCTGCCTGCCTCTCTGCCTACTTGTGATCTTTGTTTGTCAAATAAATAAATAAAATCTTTAAAAAAAAAAAAAAAGAAAAAGGAAAGATCTTGAATAAACAACCTAAATTTATACCTCAAGGAATTAGAAAACAAAGAACAAACTAAGAACAAAAATAGCAGGAAGAAGGAAATAATAAAGATTAGGCCAAAAATAAATGAAATAGAGCATAGACTCTATGTCATAGACAATAGAAAAACAATGGGATGGGGCACCTGGGTGGCTCAATAGGTTAAGTCTCTGCCTTTGGCTCAGGTCATGATCTCAGGGTCCTGGGATCGAGCCCCACATCAGGCTCTCTGCTCAGCGGGGAGCCTGCTTTCCCCTCTCTCTCTGTCTGCTGCTCTGCCTACTTGTGCTCTCTCTCTCTCTCTCTCTCTGTCAAATAAATAAATAAGATCTTTTAAAAAAAGGAAAAACAATGGGAAAAATTAATTTAATTGTTGGTTGTTTTTTTTTTTTTTAAAGATATACCACATTGGGGGCACCTGGATGGCTTAGTGGGTTAAGCCTCTGCCTTCAGCTCAGGTCATGATCTCAGGGTCCTGGGATTGAGCCCCGCATCAGGTTTTCTGCTCAGCAGGGAACCTGCTCCCCAGCCCCCTGCCTGCCTCTCTGCATACTTGTGATCTCTCTCTCTCTCTGTCAAATAAATAAAAATAAAATCTTAAAAAAAAAAAAGATACACCACATTGAAAAACCTTTAGGCAGACTAACCAAGGGAAAAAAAAAAGAAGACTCAAATAAAATTACAAATGAAAGAGGAGACATTATAACTGATAGCACAGAAATATAAAGGATCATAAGAGACTACCATTAACTATCATATGCCGACAAATTGGATAACTAGAAGAAATGGATAAATTCCTGGAAACATAAAACCTATCAAGACAGAATCAGAAGAAAAAGAAAATCTGAACAGACAAATAACAAGTAAGGAGATTGAATCACAGTCCAAAACTTCCCAACAAAGAAAAGCCCAGGACCAGAAGGCTTCACGGATAAATACTACCAAAATTTAAAGCAGAATTAATACCAATCATTCTCAAACACTTCCAAAAAATTAAAGAGGAGGAAACACTTCTAAACTCATTTTATAAATCCAGCATTACCGTGGTACCAAGGACAGGCCAATATCCCTGATGAACACAATGTAAAAATTCTCAACAAAATGCTAATGAACCGAATTCAACAGCAAATTAAAAGGATCTTACACCACGATCAAGTGGCATTTATCCCTGGGATGCAAGGATGGTTTGATATAGGCAAATCAATAAATGTGATACATGACATTAACAGAATGAAGGATAGGAAAAAATCATGATTATCTCAATAATGTGGAAAAGGCATTTGACAAAATTTGATATCCTTTTCGTGATAAAGACTTCCAACAAATTGGTTATAGGAAGAATGTATTTTGACATAATAAAGAGCATATATGACAAACCCATAGATAATAATCTACTCAGCAGTGAAAAGCTGAAAGCTTCTCCTCCAAAATCAGGAACAAGGTGGGGGTGTTCACTCTCCCTACTCATGTTGAACACAGTACTAGAGGTCCTAGCCAGGGCACTTAGGCAAGAAAAAGGAATAAAAGGCATCCAAATCAGAAAAAGAGAAGTAAAATTATCCCCGTTTGCAGATGATGTGATCTTGTATAGAGACACTCTAAAGACCACATCAGAACACTGTTAGAATAAGGAATGCATTAAAGTCGTGGTGCTCTCTGGCCGGTCTTCATGGTCAGGCAGGGCTGCAGGCTGAGCTCCACAGTTGCATGGGACTGGAGGTTGGCTTTCTGCCCAGATGAGGCCCAGGAGCTTTTTTTATAGTGGCATGGCCCTGGAAGTTGTACCTGCTGCTCTTACATGTGTCCCATTGCCGAAGCTGGTCACATGGCCGCACGTAGCTGCAAGAGAGGCTGGGGACGTAGTGTTTGGTCAGCCACACATCTGAGGATTTCTTAATAGGAAAGAAGAGGAAAACAGGTAGAGCAGATAATTAGGGCCTTCTACCATGGTGTCCATTTTATTATTACTGTTATTATTTAAGTCATGTGTTCTTTCCTACTTTTATTCCATTTCATAAAAAGTGAATACAAAAGTAATGAAGGGAAGGTAGCAAGCGTGGAGTATTATTTGGAAAGGGTGAGGACCAGAGGAATGGAGGGTGGTTCTGTTTTTTTTTTTTTTTTTCTTTCAGTTTGCTTTTTGGTTTAAATTAGGAAATATCTCTATGGGGCAAGAGCAATTTGGAGAACATTCTAGAGAAAGGCAGTCAGGCTCTAGTCCTGGGTGAGAACAGGGAGAAGGAGGAAGAGCCCAGGGAAAGAGGAGGCTGGAAGTATGTCTTCTGAGCCAAGAGCACTGGGCACCCTGGGAAGGCAGAGATGAGCACCTGGCGTGGCTGTGTGTCCCTCTGACACCTTCACACCCTCCCCATCAGGTCTTCAGCAGTAGGAAGTATTATCAGGTGCTTGTCTGTTGTATCCTGCTTCCCTGCCCCCCACCCCTACCCCCAATTTAGTGCTAAGGGCAGTTCTAAAGGGAAGGTAAGCTGGTAATTCTGAGGGAGCCAAGGTTCATGCTGACATATTTATGAGAAATTTGATAGAGACTGAAGTTGTATGTTGTAATTTTATGGTTGTTTTATGTCTAACTTGCTGATTTTCTTATTTTAGATTTAAAGGTACGATTGAGGAACTCAGTAATGAGATTTTATCTGCACGGAATTGGTTGCAACAGGAACAAGAACGGATAGAGAAAGAACTTTTACAGAAAATTGATCAGCTTTCCCTGGTCGTTAAGGAAAACAGTGTAGGTATTGATGTATGGCATAATATAGTAAAGTTATTCAGCGGAGACCTGCAATGTTCGTGAATAATCCCTACCAATTTAGCATTGATTGATTTAGCACCACATTAAGCTGCTCAGTGTTTCTTGCCTTAGAATCCTTTCTTTTTCTATGTTTGTTATAAAGAGGGCACTTGGGCTTATTTTGGTTAATAAAGGCAAAGTAGAAAATTTCAGCACTTTCAGCTAAGGTGAATTTAAGTCAAGACCTTCATGAACCAAATTGACCACCTGCATTAATAAGTAAAACTAACTACAAACTTCATTCTACTTTGGTTGAATTTCGTCATCTGGAAAGCAGTGTCGACTAGGTTTCTCCCGCTCAGCCCCTCTGTCACACTATAACCACGGATGCAGAGTCATGGACAGCATGTCAAGAAAATCTACCCTTTTTCCCCTCTATTTTCCTTCTATTTTACCCCTCTCTCTCAGAGAATGAAGGCTTGCAGAACTTCTCAAAAAACCTCAGGAAAGCCTTGCTTGTAGAGTATTCAAAACCAGTAAGCTCTGAAACGGGTATTTGGCAGCAAATATTTTTTTGGTTTGGTGATTTAGCCTGACGATCTTCCTCTCCCTCCTCTTTTCTTGCACTGCTTCCTCCTATTGGACTTTGATGAAGCAGAAGCATCTAGAGCAATTTCCATGTCTGACTCTGCTGTTTCTCAGGGCTGAGCTGCTCTCCAAGCAGACTGCATTGTACAACATCAAGAGAGCTAGGTCATGCAGTAGTCCACTTACAGCTCTGTTTATAGTCTTGACCTCCAAAGCTTACCCACAGATGCAGATTCCCGTAAAAACCAGGCATGTTGGAAAGAAAAGAAAATATTTAATATTTCAAATATTTCTTTAAGTGTTCTCCTATATATTATCAGATCTACTGGTTGATTTACTTAGATTCATACTACTATATTTTTGGGCTTCTGTGGTCTTTGGATAACTTTATTTTTACATGTGGATTGGTTAATAACTAACAGAAAAACCCCAGGATAATAGTAGCTTTAATAAGATAGCATCATATTTCTCTTTCACATAAAAGCTATCTGGGGATAGGGAATGCAGGACTGATGTGGTAGCTTATCATTCCTAAACAACCCATGATTCTTCTGGCTCAACTCTGCCAATTCTAAAGAGTGACCCTTGTTCTCATAGTTCAATGTAGCCACTGTTCCTCCGGCCATTACGGCCATTACGTCTGAATTCCAGGAACAGAAGGAAGCCAAAAGGGGCAAGGATAGGCCTCAGCTGCCTTTTAGCTTTTCCTGGAAGCTGCCACACACCCTTCTGCTTATATCTCCTTGACCAGAACTTCATCTTTATGGCCAAACTAAACTCAGGAGACAGCAGAAAATGTCTTAATTCTGGATGAGCTTACAACCAGTGAAAATCAGGGGTCTGTTAAGGAAACAGGTGAGTGGATGGCTGAGCAAGCAACAAGCCACCTTTGTGATTCTCTTCCCTGCAGATTATTGTTAAATGATACTATGGTGATGCAGGTACAGGTTAGACTTTTCTTTTGGAATAACCAGGTGCAATTCTTCTCACGGATCTCAGGGAGCCAGCGAAAGGGACATGGAGAAGAAGCTCAGCCAGATGTCAGCCAGACTTGACAAAATAGAAGAGAGTCAGAAGAAGAATATGGAAGTGCAGAGAACAAAACAGGAAGAGGAGAAAGTGCATGGGCGCATCAGCAAGCTGGAGTTACAGATGAATGAGGACATGAAGGAAATGAAAGCAGAAGTTGATGCTGGTAGGCCAAAAAGCAGATGGCTCTCATGGGCTATTTTCTTTTCTTTTCTCTCCTCTTTTTTAATTTTTAGTCTTTATTCTTTTTTTAAAATGTTTTTTATTTAGATTCAATTAGTTAACATATGATATATTATTAGTTTCAGAGGTAGAGGTCAGTGATTCATCATTTTTCTATAACACCCAGTGCTCATTACATCACATGTCCTCCTTAGTGTCCATCGTCCAGCTACCCCATCCTCCAACCCCCCCTCCTCTAGCAGCCCTGTTTGTTTCCAATGATTAAGAGTCTCTTATGGTTGGTCTCCCTCTCTGATTTTATCTTATTTTATTTTTTCTTTTCTTCCCCATGTTCATCTGTTTTGAGATGAGTGAGATCATATCCGTGAGATCCATGTATCAGTGAGATCATATGATAATTGTCTTTCTCTGATTGACTTATTTTGCTTGGAATAATACCCTGTAATTCCATCCATATCATTGCAAATGGCAAGATTTCATTGTTTTGATGGCTGAGTAGTATTCTATTGTGTGTGTGTGTGTGTGTGTGTGTGTGTTGTGTATATATAGAGAGAGATAGATATCTATCTATCTACAGCAATGTCCACAATAGCCAAACTATGGAAAGAGCCCAAATGTCCACTGACAGATGGATAAAGAAGATATATATATATATCTATATCTTATCTACAATAAGATATAGATATATATGTTATATCTTATCTATAATAAGATAGAGATATATATTATATCTTATCTATAATAAGATATAGGTAATATATATATCTTCTTTATCCATCTGTCAGTGGACATTTGGGCTCTTTCCATAGTTTGGCTATTGTAGACATTGCTGCTATAAACATTTGGGTGCACGTGCCCCTTCGGATCACTACATTTGTATCTTTAGGGTAAATACCCAGTAGTGCAATTGCTGGGTCATAGGGTAGTTCTATTTTCAACTTTTTGAGGAACCTCCATACTGTTTTCCAGAGTAGCTGCACCAGCTTGCATTCCCACCAACAGTGTAGGAGGGTTCCCCTTTCTCCGCATTCTCACCAATACCTGTTGTTTCCTGACTGGTTAATTTTAGCCATTCTGACTAGTATGAGGTGGTATCTAAGTGTGGTTTTGATTTGTATTTCCCTGATGCCGAGTGATGTGGAGCACTTTTTCATGTGTCTGTTGTCCATTTGGATGTCTTCTTTGCAGAAATGTCTGTTCATGTCTTCTCTCCATTTCTTGATTAGATTATTGTTCTTTGGGTGTTGAGTTTGATAAATTCTTTATAGCTTTTGTATACTAGCCCTTCATCTGATAAGTCATTTGCAAATGTCTTCTCCCATTCTGTTGGTTGTCTTTGGTTTTGTTGACTGTTTCTTTTGCTGTGTAAAAGCTTTTGATCTTGATGAAGTCCCAACAGTTCATTTTTGCCTTGGCTTCCCTTGTCTTTGGCGATGTTTCTAGGAAGAAGTTGCTGCAGCTGAGGTCAAAGGGGTTACTGCCTGTGTTCTCCTCAAGGATTTTCTTGGATTCCTGTCTCACATTGAGGTCTTTCATCCATTTTTAGTCTATTTTTGTGTGGTGTAAGGAAAATGGCCCAGCTTCATTCTTCTGCATGTGGTTGTCCAGTTTTTCCAAAACCATTTATTGAAGAGACTCTTTTTTCCATTGGGTATTCTTTCCTGCCTTGTTGAAGATTAGTTGACCACAGAGTTGAGGGTCCATTTCTGGGCTCTTTATTCTGTTCCATTGATCTATGTGTCTGTTTTTTTGCCAGTATGTCAGCTGTCTTGATGATGACAGCTTTGTAATAGAGCTTGAAGTCTGGAATGGTGATGCCACCAGTTTGGGGGCTTTTGGTTTTATTGTTTTTTTCAACATTCCTTAGACTATTCAGGGTCTTTTCTGGTTCCATATTAAATTTGGATTATTATTCCAACTCTGTCAAAAAAATTGATGATATTTTGATAGGGATTGCAATGAATCTATAGATTGCTCTAGGTAACAGACATTTTAGCAATATTTGTTCTTCCAATCCACGAGCATGGAACATTTTTCCATTTCTTTATGGTCTTTCTCAATTTCTTTCATGAGTGCTCTATAATTTTCTGAGTACCAGTCTTTTGAGTCTTTGGTTAGATTTATTCCTACATATCTTAGGGTTTGGGTGCAATTGTAAATGGGATCTACTCCTTAATTTCTCTTTCTTCTGTCTCATTGTTACTGTATAGAAATGCAACTGATTTCTGTGCATTGATTTTATATCCTACCACTTTGCTGAATTCCTGTATGAGTTCTAGCAATTTTGGGATGGAGTCTTTTGAGTTTTCCATATATAGTATCACATTATCTGCAAAGAGTGAGAGTTTGACTTCTTCTTTGCTGATTCAGATGCCATTTATCTCTTTCTGTTGTCTGATTGCTGAGGCTAGGACTTCTATGTTGAACAGCAGTGGTGATAGTGAATATCCCTGCTGTGTTCCTGACCTTAGGGGAAAACCTCTCAGTATTTTCTTCATTGAGAATGATACTCACTGGGCGCCTGGGTGGCCCAGTGGGTTAAGCCTCTGCCTTCGGCTCAGGTCATGATCTCAGAGTTCTGGGATCGAGTCCCGCATCAGGCTCTCTGCTCGGCGGGGAGCCTGCTTCCTCCTCTCTCTTTCTCTCTGCCTGCCTCTCTGCCTACTTGTGATCTCTCTCTGTCAAAAAATAAATAAAATCTTAAAAAAAAAAAGAACGATATTCACTGTAGGCTTTTTTTTATATGGCTTTTATGATATTGAAATATGTTTCCTCTATCCCTGCACTGTGGAGAGTTTTAATCAAGAAAGAATGCTATACTTTGTCAAATGTTTTTTCTGCATCTATTAAGAGTATCATTTCTTTTTTTCTTTCTTTCTTTTTCATTTCTTTCTTTTATTGATATTGTGTATCACATTGATTGATTTGGGAATGTTGAACGACCCTTGCAGCCCAGGAATAAATCTCACTTGTTGTGGTGAATAATCCTTTTAATGTACTGTTGGATCCTATTGGCTAGTATCTTGGTGAGAATTTTTGCATCAATATTCCTCAGATATATTGATCTATAATTCTCCTTTTTGGTGGGGTCTTTGGTTTTGGGATCAAGGTAATAATGCTGGCCTCATAGAAAGAGTTTGGAAGTTTCCCTTCCATCTCTATGTTTTCAAACAGCTTCGGAACAGTAGGTATTAATTCTTCTTTAAATGTTTAGTGGAATTCCCTTGGGCAGCCATCTGGCCCTGGGCTTTTGTTTGTTGGGAGATTTTTGATTATAGCTTCAATTTCCTTGCTGGTTATGGGTCTGTTCAGGTTTTCTATTTCTTCCTGGTTCACTTTTGGTAGTTTATATGTCTCTAGGAATGCATCCATTGTCTAATTTGTTGGCATATAGTTGCTCATAATAAGTTCTTATAATTGTATTTCTTCAGTGTTGTTGTGATCTCTCCTCTTTCATTCATGATTTTATTTACTTGGGTCTTGTCTCTTTTCTTTTTAGTAAGTCTAGCAGGGGGTTATCAATCTTATTCTTTCAAAGAACCAGCTCTTTGCTTCATTGATCTGTTCTACTCTTTTTGGTTTCTATTTCATTGATTTCTGCTCTAATCTTTATTAATTCTTTTCTCCTGCTGAATTTAGGTTTTATTTACTGTTCTTTCTTCAGCTCTTTTAGGTGTAAGATTAACTTGTGTATTTGAAAATCTTTCTTGTTTCTTGAGAAAGGCTTATATTGCCATATACTTCCCTCTTACAACTACCTTTGCTGCATCCCAAAGGTTTTGAACAGTTCTGTTTTCATTTTCATTTGTTTCCATGAATTTTTTCAATTCTTCTTTAATTTCCTGGTTGACCCATTCATTCTTTTTTTTTTTTTTTAAAGATTTTATTTATTTATTTGACAGACAGAGATTACAAGTAGGCAAGCAGGGAGAGAGAGGAGGAAACAGGCTCTCCACGGAGCAGAGAGCCCGACGTGGGGCTCGATCCCAGGACCCTGGGATCATGACCTGAGCCGAAAGCAGAGGCTTTAACCCACTGAGCCACCCAGGCGCCCCATCCTTTAAATGTATTTAATCTTATTTTTGTAAGTATATAAGTTCTTCTTTCTTTACAAGTTTGGGATGTAGTTTCTTCTAATAAACCAACCAAAATACACTCAGGATATAGTATAGTGCTCTGTTCTGTTCACCTGTCTGATTATATCCTTTTTAAAAATTTTCTTCTTTTCAGTTTTGGGTCTCTTCTCATTTGTTTAGTGTATATTTCTCTTGGGTTGTTGTTGCCATTTTAGTATTTTTTTCTCACGTTCATCTGTTCATCTCTGCACAGAACAACAAGACGGAAACACTCATTTCAAAAAAGAGAACAAGAGGCAGTACTGACTGCCAGGGATCTAATCAGTATGGATATAAGTAAGATGTTGGAAATAGAGTTCAGAATAACAGTTATAAAGATACTAGTTTAAAAAAAGCAAAGAAGACACTAGAGAATCCCTTTCTGAAGAAATAAAAGAACTAAAATCTAAAAAATAGAAATCAAAAAGGCAATCCTTATACCAGACAAATTAGATTCTTTTTTTCTAAAGATTTTATTTATTTATTTATTTATTTGTCAGAGAGAGAGAGAGAGAAAGACAGAGAGAACACAAGCAGGGGGAGAGGCAGGCAGAAGAAGCAGGCTCTCCACTGAGCAATGAGCCCAATGCAGAACTCAATGCCCTGACCCTGAGATCGTGACCTGAGCTGAAGCCAGACACGTAACCAACTGAGCTACCTAGGTATCCCCAGACAAATTAGATTTTGAACTGAAAACTGTAATAAGAGATGAGAGACACTATGTCATGATTTAAGCGTCTGTCCAATAAGAAGATCTAACAATTGTAAATATTTATGCCCCTAACATGGAGGCAGCCAATTACATAAACCAATTAATAACAAAACTAAAGAAACACATAGATAACAATACAGTAATAGTAGGGGACTTTAACACCCCATTCACTGTAATGAACAAATCATCTAAGTAGATGATCAACAAGGAAACAACAGCTTTGAGTAACACACTGTACCAGATGGACTTCACAGATATATTCAGAGCATTCTACCCTAAAGCAACAGAATATACATTCTTCTCAAGTGCACATGAAACATTCTCCAGAATAGATCAGATCCTGGGTCACAAATCAGGTCTCAACTGGTACCAAAAGACTGGGATCATTCCCTTCATGTTTTTGGACCACAAAGCTTTGAAACTGGAACTCAACCACAAGAGGAAAGTTGGAAAGGACTCAAATACATGGAGGCTAAAGAGCATCCTACTAAAGAATGAATGGGTCGGGGCGCCTGGGTGGCTCAGTGGGTTAAAGCCTCTGCTTTTGGCTCAGGTCATGATCCCAGCGTCCTGGGATCGAGCCCCACATCGGGCCCTCTGCTCGGCAGGGAGCCTGCTTCCTCCTCTCTCTCTGCCTGCCTCTCTGCCTACTTGTGATCTCTGTCTGTCAAATAAATAAATAAAATCTTAAAAAAAATACATTTAAAGGATAGAATGTAATTGTAAAGATGAAAATGCAAAAAGACTTTAACAAAAAAAAAAAAAGAGAGAATATGATCAGTCAATGAAGAGAACAGAGCCATACACTAGATTCTGGGTGTATTTTGGTCTGTTTGTTAGAAGAAACTGCATCCCAAAGTTGTAAAGAAAGAAAAAAAAATATATATATATATACACAAAAATAAAAATTAAATACAATGAAAGGATAAAATGTAACTGTAAAAATGAAAATTAAAAAGATTTAAAAAAATGAGTTGATAAAATAAGAAATTGGTAGGGGGTGCTTAGGTGGCTCAGTTGGTTAAGTGTCTGCCTTCGGTTCAGGTCATGATCCCAGAGTCCTGGGATTGAGTTCCACATTGGCCTCCTTGCTCAGCATGGAGCCTGCTTCTCCCTCTGCCTGCCACCACCCCTTCCCCATTTGTGCTTGCTCTCTCTGACGAATAAATAAATAAAATCCTTTTTTTTTTTTTAAAGATTTTATTTATTTGACAGACAGAGATCACAATCAGGCAGAGAGGCAGGCAGAGAGAGGGGGAAGCAGGCTCCCTGCTGAGCAGAGAGCCCCACGTGGGGCTCGATCCCAGGACCCTGGGATCATGACCCAAGCCGAAGGCAGGGGCCCAACCCACTGAGCCACCCAGGCGCCTCAATAAATAAAATCCTTTAAAAAATAAGAAATTAATTGAAAAAGAGAAAAAATTAATATTGAGAGACTAAAGAATCATGGGGAAAAATAATGAATTCTATATGCTATATTCTCCTAGCACTGGAGTTTTGCAGTTCTCTATGATATGTAAACTTGGTTTTAGCCAGATGTTCCTGCTGATCTTTTGGGGGAGGGGCCTCTTGCGCTGATTCTCAGGTGTCTTTTTACCACCCTTGCCAGGGGGCCAGGCTAAGTAATCTGCTCCTGTTTACTCTCTATGGCTTTTGTTTCCTGAAGGCTTTCATCCTTTAGAGGATGAGAATGAAAATGGCGGCCTCCCAATCTCCAGCCCTGTAACCAGAAGCTCAGGGCCCCACTCCTCAGTGTGCCCTCAGGGAAAAGCAGTCAGCCACTCCCCTCTCCCTGGTCTCCATCTGCTCTCTGTGCTTACCCAGCCTGTGACTGAGCGTTTCTGTCTCAGGCACATGACCCCATTTCCAGTCTTCAAGCCCTGCAAACTCTTGTGGCATGAACCCGCACTGCTTCTCCCAGTGAAGGAAGAGGGGTCTCACCTCTATTTGCCACTTCCTGAGCCTGTGCTTGGAGAGTGGTCGCCCAACTATGCCATGGTTCATGGTTTATGGCAACCCTGAGCTGGGAGCCCATTCCTGGGCTTCCTGATTCCAGCCAGCTTCCCTGCTCTGATGCCTGGGAGCTCTGCCACTCTCAGGCTGTCCTGGTCTTCCTGTGACCCCGGGGATCCTGAGACCACACTGCCCCACCGAGGATCCCATCCCACTTCCCCTCCTGAGTGCTTTTCAGGCAGGGATGTCCCTCACCGGAGCAGACTTCTAACAGTTCCTATTTTGTGCTCCGCTGTTCTATCACTTGCCGGTAGTTGGCTGACAGAGGCTCCCAACCCCCGCAGTTATCTTCCCACATATTGCCTTGGATTCATTTCTCTGCACCTCCTACCTTGCAGAAAGTGGTCCCTTTTCTATTTGTAGAGTTTCAGGTATTCTTTTCTTAGCGCTCTGGTCGAGTTCACGGGTGTTCAGAATGAGTTGATAGCTGTCTAGCTGAATTCCTGGGGCCAGACGAAACTATGGTCTCCTACTCCTCTGCCATCTTGGACTCCCACTCATGGGTCGTTTTCAGTGGGATCTGAAAACCAGTTAATGAGCTAATAATTAATAATATTAATGAGTTAATAATCAACTACCTGTGATCCCAGCTAACAGTAATCACAGTGAAATGTCCTTAGGTGACTTTCTAAGTAGCTGTGCTGTATTGAATTAAAGCATTGTTTCAGCTCTAGATACATAGAAAGCCACCACGAGGGACGGGCACGCAAATGAACATTACTCAGTTTGCAGCTGATGTGCACTTTCTTTCGTGCCATCTGCGGGTTTGTTTCTGTTCATAGCCACGATCATTATGTCTCAGAAACGAACCTCTGTCTTGACATGGCTCTTGAAGGCTTAATGTGGGCAGTATGCTACCATGGCAGCAAATGATTTTCCTCCTCTCCAAAGTCAACAGGGCCCATTAATTCACATTTGTTTAGAAGAAAGTTGTAAAGCTGATTTCCAGGTCTCTAGTACTGTCGTGTATAAAGGACTGGTTAGACTGGCTTATACTGTGAGCTTAGGAATACAGTCCTGGAACCAGTATGTGGAAGTTACTTGAAGACATATTCTAACTCAGCATGAGGCAGGAGTAGCCTCAGGTAATGGGTCCTAAAAAGACACTGGTGGCCTTGTGAGCCTGAGAGCTCTTTGTGACTGAACGTGTTCAAGTGGAAGCTGGTTGGTTATGATTGGGAAAGACAAGACAGAGTCTTACAGTGTGACGAGGGGTGCTGTGTTATCTCCTAGCTCCATCCAGTTCTAAGATTCCATAATTTTCTTCTGCAGAATCTACTTTGGCCCACATGGAAATAAACATAGTTTGTTATCCCAAGAATAGTTTTGTTGTCACTACCAAAAGTTTATTATTTTATTTAAGTAGAAGTCACAGAGGTACCTGGGTGGCTCAGTCGGTTAAACGTCTACCTTCCACTCAAGTCATAATCTCAGGGTCCTGGGATCAAGCCCTGCATCAGGATCCCTGCACAGTGGGGAGCCTGCCGCTCTCCCTGCTCGCACACCCTCTCTCTCTGACAAATGAATAAATAAAATCTTAAAAAAAAATAAGTAGAAGTCACAGCTCAATTTATTCATTGAAGAACTTGTGAAGATAAAACTGAATTTTTTCTTTGGGGCTATTAGAATATGGTATATGAGGGGCGCCTGGGTGGCTCAGTGGGTTAAAGCCTCTGCCTTCGGCTCAGGTCATGATCCCGGGGTCGTGGGATCGAGCCCCGCATCGGGCTCTCTGCTCGGCAGGAAGCCTGCTTCTTCCTCTCTCTCTGCCTGTCTCTCTGCCTACTTGTGATTTCTATCTGTCAATTAATAAATAAAATCTTTAAAAAAAATGAAAAAAAAAGAATATGGGATATGAATATTTCATCAGTGTTTAACTTCGCATCATGGCTTGGGGGGGTTCATTCCCTTCTATTCAACATGCCATTGAGGTGGTTAACATTCACCTAATAAGAAGGGCAGATGAACTTTTTAAAAATAAAAAGATTTACTTTTTCCTACTCCAAAAACAATATTTCTTGTTTTCTTAGTAGAAAATAAGAAAGCACAAAATATTTTTTGAAACCCTCATAACTTCTCTCACCCAGGGGTCATCTTTATATATGTCATTTTATACATATATGTGCCTTTTCAAGTAAAAGCTCATGCCATACATGCCGATTTTTTACCTACTCTTTTACATGTTGTATCTTTCTATTCAATAAGAATGTTATTTTTAATAAGTAATATTTATTCCTTCTATGACATGAATTGTCAATAGAGAATATTTTCTAAGAGAAAATTCTTCCTTTCCTCCTAAAGATTTATTTATTTTGAGAGAGAGAGAGCGAGAGAGAGCATGAGACCATGAGTAGGAGGGGTGAGGGAGAGACTCTGCGCTGAGCATGGAGCCTGATATAGGGCTTGAGCCCAAGATCCTGCGATCGCGACCTGAGCTGAAATTCAGAGTTGGACCCTCAACCAACCAACTGAGCTACCCAGATGCCCCTTAGAGAAAATTCTAAATTTACTAATTAAGATGAGACCTTTTAAACATGTATTTTAAAAACCCATAGAAATACAGAATAATATGAAATGCTTTTTGGGTGGGGAATTTTAAAATTTTGTTTTGCTTTTTATTTTGAAATTATTTCTAATTTAGAAAAACTATAAGAATAGTCCAAAAACTATTCATCTTTCATAGAGACTAACCAATTGTTAACATTTTGGAAATTTTCTTTATCTCATTGGGTGATGGGAGCATGTGTGTGTGTGTGTGTGTGTGTGTGTGTGTGTGTGTGAGAAAATACAGCTTTTTTCCCTAGGTCATTTGGGAATAAGTTGCAGAAGTTCCGATGCCTTTTTACTCCTTTATTATTTCAATCTATATACCCTTAGGACAGGGCCATTCTCTTAAATAACTATAGTCCAGTGAAATACTGATGAAAATTTTTTCAATATTCAACTTTCACTGTTGTTTCCATTATAGCAGACCTTCCCTGGTCTATTCTATTCCAGAATCATACAGCATAGACAATTGTCATATTTCTTTATTTAGTGTATTTTAATATGGATCGGTTCCTCCGTGATGTTACATCATCAAAGAATCCAGGCCAAAAAAGAATCCAGGCCAGTATTTTGTGGAATGTCAGTTTGGGCCTGTTTGCTTCCTCTTAATTAGTTTCAGGTAGTGCATTTCGGACAGAAATGGCACAGAAGCAGGGTGTCCCTCACTTATCAGGGAACCTTATCAGGGGTACGTGATGTTGGTTTCTCCTGGTATTGGTGAAGTTAGCTTTGATCCCTTGGTTAAAGCGGTGCCTGCCAGATTTCTCCGTTGTAATAGTTCCCTCCCCACTTTGTAATTAGAAAGCAATCTGTAGGGAGATACTATAAAACTGTGTAACTATCCTGTCCCCTCTCAAACTTTTACTCCAGTAGTCTTAGCATCTATTGATAACTTTGGCCCAAATCAGCTATTACTATATGCTGTAAAATTTGACATAACATTGTTCTTTAATATTAACTCTTGCTAAATTTACCTCTTCTTAAAGGGTTTACAGCCATCTATGAAAGCATAGGATCCCTCAGGCAAGTTCTTGAAGCCAAGATGAAGTTGGACAAGGACCAGCTGCAGAAGCAAATCCAGCAAATGCAGAAGCCAGAGCCCCCCATGTGAGGGGAGCTGGGACAAGGACCTCAGAAGTGGTTTTGCTGGTGGGGCGAAAGCCAGGTGCCACCATGGCCAGGCGGTCACTGCCTTCAGGAGTGTTCTATTCATGGCGTGCATGTGCCAAGCAATGTGTTTTCATGGGTCTAAATGTTTACCTTAAATCTCGAAAGCACTTCCTTTAAAAGTATTAAGTACAATTTTTGCCACTCTATTTCATTTCTCTAAATTCAATGGAATATCCTCCTGGCCCCTAGATTTGGAAAGGCTTTTGTCGCCCTTCATTTTATGAATGAAAAGACTTAACGACTTTCCTTCAATGCTTGACGCTCTAGCCAAGACTTTATTATTTTGAAAAATGTCATGGTGATTTTTTTTTTAAATTAAGAAACTAATGAATTGTCACAGGAATGTGTTAGCTCCTCACCCTAAATTAAGAGAATGTCCTGGTAGATTAGAATTCAACCCTTTAGTCCATATTTGGATTTTTATTAATGTTATCTGTGCATTTCTTACATGGTTTCCTCCTTGTAAATCTTCTGTCTTTTGTAGGGAGAAGGGATTTAACTTTTGGAGAACCATGCCCCACCCCCACCCCCATTTATGTAATGAAAATAGCTTAAAAGATTGATAACTGCCATATACATTGCAAATTAAAATGGAAACTTAAGACAATTATCTAGCTAATACAAGGCACAATATCCACATCGACCACCTACTTCTACCAGGTTTTAATATGGAAAACTTTTTTCAATTATCTACAGCCTGTATAGTGATAGCCATATACTTAGTAATGGAATGGTGGTTAATAGTCTGTTTATTGCACAATTAATTGTTAATCATAATAGGATGTGAGAATTTTTCAGGCTTTATGATCTCCTCTAAATGTTTCCAAAATTGGCACAAAGTGCTAACTAAGGTTTATATATACTTCTTGTAACTGTATCCTGTGCCTTGGATTTACCACGTCAATGCACTGTATCCTCTAAAAGTTTTACGGACAAAATAGAAGGCATGATAATACATCAGAATTATGATGTAAAAATGGGATCCTATGTAATTTTTAAATGTTCTAAAAATTTTATCACTGTTAAGACATTAGTCATTCAGTATTATTAATGAAATAGAAATTCATACTTTTGTATGGACAGAGAATCAAATTGATATTGCATTTGTAACACTGTCAAGAAACTTTCATTTTGAGCAGCTTTGTAGATGATGGGTGTTTTCTTTTCAATCACCATATTTGATTAGTCATTGAACATTGGCGCCAGTGAAATTGTTCACCTGTGTTCGTACAAACCAATGGTGAGACACACACTGTTCTAAACTGTGAGGGTGCCCAGGAAAAAGAAAACAATTCTTTAAAGAATTTTTTAAAAAATTGTTTTTGTTTGCCAAGGACTCAGGAAAATTAACGTATTTTCTATTTTTAGGATAAATCATAAATGAAACATGTAACTGGCTATTACTGTTTACCCATATAAAATATGCTGCTAAAGTAATAGTATTTTACAACTTCAGTGGCTGGACAAAAATTCTTTTAAAATTTGGACCTGAGAAATCCTATAAGGAATATGTCATCCAACACGTAGTTCCTTAATTTTGTCACAAATCTTTGCATCTCCACGATTTCCACTTAACAGTGAAAAAACAAAGGGAAATGCTCTTTTGCAATCAGAGAGTGAATTTCTTTTTGTGACAGAGTAAGCACATCTGGTACCGTTTTCCCTGTTGAAGCACAAGCCACAGCGCTGAGCGTTACACCCCCTCCATCGTCTCTCTCTTCCGTGGTCTCTGGAAGAGGAAGGGTCTGCACGTGGGCTGCTCGCGGAGAGGGGGCCAGAGGGCCAGCTGGCCTCAGGTGGAGGGCTGACATATGCAGGTGATGGCTGGCTGTCCGCTGAGATTGCTCAGGTGCTCCCGATGCTGCTCACCTCCTGTCAGGAGCTCCGGCAGGGGTTCTCCAGCCTGGCATGAGGCTGGAATGCCCCGGGGGAGCTCGTAGAGCTACTGATGCCCGGGCTGCCCCCTCAGCCAGCGGAGCCGCAACCTCTGGGAGGTGGGACCCAGGCATCCGTAGGCATCCCAGGCCCTCGGGGGATTCAGAGGCCACTGAGGCTGGAAGGCACTGAGCCACAGTGGACTCTTAGGACCAAAGCCTAAACGACGGTCAGCTTCCGTGTTCTTTCCTTCACCAGAAATTTGCAATAAAAAAAGTAAAACTTCCAAATCCACGCGGTGTATGATTTTTAAATTTGAAAGTATTTGAGTGTGAGGCAACCTACTGGGAACTGGAAAGTCACGGGGAGCTGCTCCGTCTGGGGGTCTCCGAGGCCGCGGTGCCTTCTCACCTCTGGGCTCCTGCCAGCTGGCAGTTGCTGGGGTGTGCTGTGCGCCTGTGCTGCGGTGTGTGTTCACTCATTTCATTGTAGCAGCAAGTACTGTTCGCTCCCCTGTTTTGCAGATGAGAAAAGTGGGTCACCTAAAGGTTGGGCAACTTGCCCCGAATCCTGCAGCTAATACGTGGGATCCAGGATTCACACCAGGCAGCCTACTTCCACAGTCCGGGCATCTAACCGGTACGCCACTATCCTACCTCTAAAGATACATCCTTACTTCCAGCATAACTCACTCGCCAGGCCACCACCTGCAGCCCCATCTCTACGGGACCTTACAGCTCCACCATCAGAGCCCCTTTGCTCTTTAATGTCCCAGTTCCAAACACCTACGAGAGACATCTCAGGAGCTTCCCTTGGGTCAAAAGACCTCTGGTTTATTGCTGGGGCCAGTTGGTGCCACAGGACTGAGTGGTCCCAGGCATTTCAAGCCCTGTGCTTGGACTATCCTACGCAGTCGACTGCGGTTCTGTGTCCTGGGAGATGAGTTACGCTGGGTGACTGCAGAGCAGAACAGAAGAACAATTCCCTTTAAACCATGCTTATCCCACCTGGCTCTCAGCCTGAAAAAACCCACACACCACTCACGACAACCTGGAAACTCCATGGTAACTAGATGGAGTTCTGTCACTGTCCTCCTCTAGCTGTGTGACCTCAGGCTGTTCTCTTAACCTTTCTGAATCTCAGTTTTCTCATCTGCAGAATGGAAATGAGAATTGTTTAAAAGAGGCAGCTAGGTTATAAATTTTGAAATGTTGAAGTAGTTAATACAATATTGGGTATTAAGTGGTCAAATATGGAATATGGGAGAGGAGATATTGGTGGCGTAACATAGCAAGTATATGGGGGTGTGGTCCATGTTTTGGCTCAAAGCATCCCATTACCTGCTGGGATCATTTATGGTATCCCATAAATGAAAGTGGTATCCCAGCTTGAGACACAGAAGAGCAGTAGAGCCTGGATGGAGAGATAAGTGGACAGGACCAGAATGGGGACAGTCCCTGAATGTGGGGAAGCTCTGGGCAGATCCTCAGGCTACTCACGCCCATCCCTGGAGCAAGCATGGCTTTCACAGGACTAAGCCTGGGATGAGGAATATCCACTGAGGGGCCAGTGTTGAGAGGGCTGTGATGGGTGGTATTAGACCCAGAAGGAGGAAGCAATGAATAAGCAAACTTATATATGTACAATGGAATACTATGCAGCCATAACAAGGGAAGAAATTCCAACACATCTTAAAGCATGGATGAATCTTGAGGACGTTTTGTTCAGTGAAATAAACAAGTCACAAAAAGACAAATGTATGATTCCACTTGAATGAGGTATATAGAAGAGTCAAATTCATAGAAACAGAGTACCATGATAGTTGCCAAGAGCTTGGAGGTCTGGTGGGGGGTTGGGAGCTAGTACCGAATGGGTACAGTGTTTCAGCTAGAGAAAAGGGAAAAGTTTTGATGGTGGTGATGGTTGCAAACAATGTGAATGTACTTAATGCACTTAATGTACTTAATGACACAGAACTATACATTTAAAAATCGTTAGGGATGCCTGGGTGGTACAGTTGGCTAAGTGTCCAACTCTTGGTTTCAGCTCAGGTTGTGATCTCAGGGTTGTGGGATCGAGCCCTATGTTGGGCTCTGTGCTCAGAGGGAGTCTGCTTAAGACTTTTTCTCCCTCTGCCCCTCCCCTCTGTGTGCTCTCTCTCTCTCTAAAATACATAAATCTTAAATGGTTAAACTAGGGGCGCCTGGTGACTCAGTCAGTTAAACATATGACTCTTGGTTTCGGCTTAGGTCATGATCTCAGGGCCGTGGGATTGAGCCCCGTGACGGGCTCTGCACTCAGCGGGGAGTCTGCTTAGGACTCTCTCTCCTTCTGCCCCTCCCCCAGTCTCTCTCTCTCTCTCTCTCAAATAAATAAGTCTTTTAAAAAAGATATATGGACTTTTTACTAATTTAACCATTTTTATTTATTTTTCATTTTTTTAAAGATTATTTGAGAGAGAAAGAGCAGGTGAGTTGGGGGGGGTGCAAAGGGAAAGAAAGAGAGAAGCAGACGCCCCACAGAGCATGGAGCCTGACACAGGGCTCCATCCCATGACCCTGAGATCATGACCTGAGCCGAAATCAAGAGTCGGATGCTCAATCAACTGAGCCACCTGGCTGCCCCCAAATATACATGTCTTACAACAGAACAAAACAAGAGAAGTGGATTCCTTAGCCATCCAGTTGAGCCTTCAGATGAGACTGCAGCCCTGGGAGCTTTATTGCACCCTCCTGAGAGATGTTAAGTCAGAGGTACCCAACTAAGCCATGCCCACACGTCTGATCCACAGAAACTGTAAGCTAATAAGGATTTGTTGTTTTAAATTGCTACATTTTGGGGCAGTTTATTATATGCAGCAGTAGGAAACTGATGCACTAGCACTGGCAATCTTTTTTTTTTTTCTTTTTAAATAGTCTATACATTTATTTGACACAGAGAGAGAGAGAGAGAGAGCACAAGCAGGAGGAGGGGCAGGCAGAGGGGGAAGGAGAAGCAGTCTCGCTGCTGAGCAGGGAGCCGGATGCGGGGCTTGATCCCAAGACCCTGGGATCACGACCTGAGCTGAAGGCAGAAGCTTAACCAACTGAGTCATCCAGGCACCCCCGGCACTGAGTATTCTTGACAGAATGAAATGTGTATTTCTTGTGCTACAAATTACATGTTCACATATATAATCTCATTTAATACATCTTCTGAGCAGGACATGATCTGAACTTATACTGAATGGCATATATACCTTATCCCGTTTAATCTTTGTAATTATCCCGTTCGGTGTGTACTATTATTTCCATTTTGTGGATGGAACAGAGAGGGAGAAGTTGAATGCTAACTAATATTACAGTTGACTCTTGACACACAGATTTGAACTGCACAGGCCCACTTACATGTGGATTTTTTTTTATAAATACAGTACTGTAAATGTATTTTCTCTTATGGTTTTCTTAATAAAATTTTCTTTTTTCTAGCTTACTTTGTTGTAAGAATACAGTATATGATACATATAATTTACAAAATAGGTGTTAATTGACTATGTTATCAGTAAGGCTTCTGGTCAACAGCAGGCTATTAATAGTTAAGTTTTGGGGAAGTCAAATGTTAAATGCAGACTTTTGATTATGTAGGGGAAGTGGGGGAGGGTTGTTGGTGTCCCTAATCCCCTGCATTGTTCAAGGGTCAACTGTATATAGAAGCTGGAAATGAAACAAAGCTCATATAGCTCATTAACAGAGGAGCAGGGATTTGAATCCATATCCATATCAAAGTCTAGGCTGCCATTTTGCTTCAAGAAAGTCAACACCTACACTTAAGATGATTTGTTCAATATCTAACAATAGTTTGGAAGCAGAATACCGTTTAGCTCAGTGGTTCCCAGAGTATCCCCAGACTGGAAGGATCAGCATTACCTGGTGGCTTATTAGAAATGTAAGCTGACAGCTCCATGCCAGGCTTCCTGACTCAGGAACTCAGATGAGCTCAGCAATCAGCTTTAACAAGTCCTGCTGATGATTCTACTGCAGGTTAAATTTGAGAATCGCTGATCTAGAACCACGCTGTAATACAGTAGCCCGTAGCCCACTTAAATTTAAATAGAATCAGAATTAAATTTAAGAAATCAGTTCCTCGGTTGCACTAGCCACATTTCAAGTGCTCAAGACCCACACGTGGTTAGTGGTTACAGTCTTGTCCCTCACAAATACAGAACGTTCCTATTACCGCAAAAAAGTTCTATCTGAGAGCCCTGGTCTCAAGTTCCTGGCTCTTTCAACGGATGGCTCTGTCCAAACTCTGTACCTTTGTCTGTCAGCCTAGAATGGGATTTGGACCAGGAACTTTCCTGTGTCTCATCCCTGCAATCTTGTGTCAGTTGTCCCTGTTGAGATGATTTTTCAGGTCTTTATAAGGTTTTGTCCTACCTGCCGATTCTGATCAGCAGATGTTGCTTCTGGGAGTACGGTGTTGAGAAGGATGGGGAAGCTGGTGCCATACTCTGGGGAAGAGCTACAGGGGCCAGCCAAGGGGCGGGGCTGTGTGTTGCAAGTCTGTCAGTTTCCCACCAGGACGTTCAAGGCACGTGCCTGGCAAGGGAATCTCTTGGGTGATTCTTAGGCTCCCTAGTGAGAGGGACTCATCAGGCCTGGGACTAGGGTGAGGCAAAGTGACACACTTGTCTTGGAAAATTAAAAGGGATGCCAAAAACTCTGTAATTAAGATAATGCTTTAAAACAGTATTTTTAAGATCAACATTAATGCCAAAAAAATGCACGATGGACACAATTTCAAACCTTAAAGACCAGATTCAATCATATTATGCAGAACCATCGTGGAACTGAGGCCAAACGGGAAACTGTGCTCCTAAGTACAAGCTGCATGTAATTTTAAATTTTTGACATTTTGTTCATTGCAGATTTTTTTTTGTCGTTGTGAATATAGATTTTTAGAAATACTGCACTAACATATCTGTCTTGATGACAGGATTTTGACTGCTCCCCCTCCTTATATTCAGCATTTGAAGAGGATGCCCCATTTCCCTCACCCTAATTGCTGCCCTGCCCAGATGTGTAGAAAGTTGGAACTAAATTCAAGGCTCAGTTATTGTAATAATGAGCTTATCTCCAGAGTGTCTGATTGCTTTAAATAGTCTCTGGTCTGTTTTTATCCCTAATTGCCACGTTTCGTTTAACTTTCAACTTGTGACTTAATTCTTTCTGGAACTAGTTTGGGACACACATAAAAAGATCCGACTCCTCTTTGAGATGAGGAAGGAGAGCGCCAATGTCGGGCACCCCTGGGCCCGCTCCCGGGATCCGCAGGCCTTTGCTGCCCTCACGTGGACGGGAATAGAAACCCCCAGGGAATTTGTTTCTGTAGGAAGAACCTACAACCAAGGAGCCCATCAGTGGAAAGGCCCTTGGAGGCACCTGACCTCAATCCTCTCGTTTTCTGGAACAGAAAACAGAGTGTTGGAGAAATTAGAAGTGGGATTGGCAGGACAGTAAGTACGGTAGTAATGATAGACAGACTGTAGCCATAATAGTGATTTAGTACCATCTCTGCACGGGCTGGGCCGTGGCAGTGCATGAAACAGACGAAAATTTACAGCTTTATGGGATTTTAATTCCAGGGTGAGGTAGGGGTGGGGAGAGGAGATAAGCCAGCAAGAAAATACCGAGTATGTCAGACGATGGTAAGATCTTTGGAGGAAGATACAGCAAGGGCACAGGGTGGGGAGTCCGGGTGGGGGTGGGTGCGTGGAAACAGGATGGCCGGAAAATGCCTTGCTGAGACGCAAAGACCTGACAGAGAGAAGGGAGAGCCAGGTAGATACTGGCCGAAGAATTTATCTACATCTCACCATTTCTAGAAAATAAAGCTACGTATAATTCAGGCATTCGGGGTCCGTCTGGTTGCTAACGCTTTGTCCTCCCAGCTACGCGGTGAGTAAAGTCTTCCTCTGCTATACCGGCTCTCACCGTCCCTTGGCCGCGCCCCATTGCCGCAGCCTGGGTGGCCCATTCCCTGTAGTAAATTCCCTGTTTGAAGTACCCAGTGAGGTTTCTGCTTTCCGAAAAGGACACTAAGGTAATGCTTAGGGAGAATACATTGCCCTGTGATGCTGGTGCCTTGTCCACACCTCATGCTGCTCGTCCTCTGGTGCCCTGTGGCTCTTTGGAACGCCGTCGTGGCCTGGGCTCTCCCACAAACCAGCAGCACCGGGAAACCGGCTACTGTTTTGGAGGATGTCCCCCGTCAAGCTCGGCACCGATCCCCACATCCACCAAGAAGTCCCAGACCGAGCAGCACCTCTGTGCTTGCCCCAGGCGCCTGCTGGTACATCAGCACCTCCCAGACCAACTCCCACTTAAAAATGTGCCTGGGTTGATGAGGGATGAGGGATGCCTGGGTGGCTCAGTTGGTTAAGCGGCTGCCTTCGGCTCAGGTCATGAGCGTGGGATCGAGTCCCACATAGGGCTCCTTGCTCGGCGGGGAGCCTGCTTCTCCTTCTGCCTCTGCCTGCCACTCTGTCTGCCTGTGCTCGCTCGCTCTCTCTCCCTCTCTCTCTGACAAATAAATAAATTAAAAAAAAAAAAAGAAAGAAAAAAAATGTGCTAACAATGAATGTGTGGTCCCGCCTTTGCATTCAGAACACAGGTGGGCTGAAGTGGACTGCTGGCCAGGCTCCTCCTCCTTTTAGGGGACAGCCTCTGGTTTCTCTGGAGTACTAGCCCCTTCCCAGAGGTCCTGTTGGGGGTGTTATTCACAGAGCCCCTCCTCCCACCAACAACCCCACCGCGCAGCTCAGACTCTGGCCTGGAAATCTGAAGCCTGAGTTGAGGGGTGCACGGCGCTCTAAGGACTGTGCCATTCACCCGACAGCGCTTGAGAGTTTCCTGCTGATGTCCCTGGAACTGGCCCCATCCCCATGCTGAGTTTTGGGCACAGTCTTCTAATAACTTCTTTTCTGCCTGGGTTAAGCCAGAATCGATTAAACCAGAATCTCTTACAAAAGGAAACCTCAGTGGACACAGCGCGTCAGCGTGGCTCAGCAGCGGCTCATGAAAAACGTCCAGGAGTTTCAGTGTCAAGGTTAATAAGGGCAACTAACCATTGCCGAGGACGTCCCGCGGTGCTGGGAATGGTATATGCATTTTCTCATTTAACTCAACCCTCACCATGACTTTGGGAGGTAGGTACTAATCCCGGCTCCACTCTATACATGAGACAATAAGGCAGAGAAATGAGGTACGTTTTCTGCGGTCACATAGCTAATAAATAAGCATTAGGATCAGAATTCAAATCCTGGTGTAGCTGACTCCGAAATAGAGCTGCTAACCACTGCTCTGTGTTGCCCCAAAAGGAGCCAGTGCTATGGATGGTGGCCAAGACTGACAAGGACCTCCTTCTCCAGAGGAGCTAAAGGTAACAGCACATCTTGCCTTTCTCTGGCGGGGGTCGCAAGGGTAGGCCTGCAAGTTAAGTGCTCTGGGGCAGGGCTCTGGACCCTGGCTGCATATTGCAAACACCTGGGGAGCTTTAAAACTCTGATGCTTGCTGGGGGGCCCAGGGGGGCTCCTGGGAAACTCAGCCCGTGGAGACTCTGTTGCTTTCCATTCAGGTCGTGATAACAGATCAAGAGATGGAGCCCCACGTGGGGGAGCCCCACGTGCTTGGTGGGGAGTCTGCTGGGGAGTCCTTCCCCCTGGTCTTCCCTGTACTCATGCTCTCCTTCTTTGTCTCAAATAAATAAGTCTTTGAGGAAAACCAAAACCAGAACACTGCTGATGCCTGGATCCCATCCTCTGACATCATTGGTCTGGGGTGCTGCTGGGTCATGGGATTGTTTTCCAGTTTCCCAGGTGATTCTAATACGCAGCCATGGTTGCCGACTTTTTTTTTTTTAACTTTAAAGGGGGATACTATAAACTTGCGGGTCCTGTTAAAATGCAGACTCTGATTCAGGGTGTCTGGATGGGGCCCAAGAGTCACATTTCTCACAAGCTGGAGGTGATTCCGAGTATAGGAGTAGAGAGTCCATCCCAGGTGGAAGTCTTACTCGTCAAAGGGGTGGCCCGCTGCAGCAGCAGCTTCTGGAGCTTGTTAGGCATGTGGCCTCCTGGGCCCCACCCAGCCCCTGGGGGGGGGGGGGGATCAGAGCCCAGGTGATTTTTATGCACAGGAGGGTGTAGAAAGCATTGTGAGCCCCTTTCGTATTTAAGGGAGTGCAGGGAGCCTGATCAGGGGATTCAACGCAGAAGCCTGTTAGCAACATGGGATTGGAGATGTTTAGCTGGGACAAGAATGGGAAGGAGGCAGGTAAGCGTCTTGACCTTGGAGGGCCACCCCCAGGAAGGGGTGGGGAGGCAACTGCGGTTTTCTGAGTGCCAAAGGATGGGCGTTCATCCAGGAGGACTCGTTTCCGTTCATCGAGGTAGACACTGGCTATGGTTCTTGTCTTGTCGAGGAGGACATGCTCCCCGATCAGAGGGATTCAAGTGCTGTAAAGTCAATGACTTGTAAGCTCCCTTGTTACCCTGAAATTCGGAGTCTGTACAGTCGAAGGGGCAAGATTGTCGGATCACTTGGGGGTGTAGTCAGTGCCTATGGAGCTGAAATGCGACATGTTTTGAGCAACAAGTACATAGTCTTGGATTGAAACTGACAAAAACTAACCTCATGTGGGGAGATGCCCACAAAGGGGAGACCTGTATCTTATGCAAGGTTGTAGGGAAGGATATTTTGGAAGCCCCGAAATCCAGTGGCGGCAACCCCAAAGTTCTCAGGCTCCCAAGTTCCCTCCTAGGTCCTGCTGTGATTTGGTACGAGGCAAGAGGAGTGGTCAGAAGACAGGTGGGCTCGAAGGAGCCAGAAAACCAGTGCTGAGGCCTAGAACTGGGGGACGGTGTTTATCCTGCACCAGCTAGAGAAGAGAGGCTGGGATTCGGGTTTCCTGGTATGGGTCCTTTAGAGAGAAACAGTTCTCTGGAAAGGGCAGAGGGGAGCAGTAGCCCCTTTACTCCCTTGTGTGGAAGGTCTAGGGTCCAGTTATTTTAACCAGTGTGAGGTCATTGTGAGGACACATGCCTGTGAATTTACAAGAAACTGAAGGACTCCTATGGGTCCAGCGTCCATGGCCTCTTTCCTAGGTCCCCCATAGACCAGATGGGCTGGTCGGTCACATCCTTTCATCCTGAGCAGACTTCCCTTTCTATATCAAACACCTGGGAGAACTCTTTCCTGGATCTTTCTGGAAGTGCACAGTCCCCTTGGGCAACATTGCAATTTCTTTATTGGGTAGAGTGAGAACTTCAGAGAAACCATTGTGCAGGGTTTCCTGGAGCCAGTATGTGTGAGTGTTTGGCCAGGCCGGGCCTCAGGAGCTTTACTTGGCCCTGTCAGGGAGGCTCACCCAGGGCTTTCTTCCTGGCCTGTGTTTTGGGGTAACGGCAGTGCACAGAGGCAGTGAGGGGCAGGGGCAGGTGCGGAGCTTCAGACAACCTGAGCCAGAAGGAAAAGCAGTCAGATGTGCCGCAGCAATGGGGCCCTGGCTTGGGAGCTTGCCTTGGTTTTCCTGACTGGGGGACCTGAGGGGGAAGGCAAAGGGAAGCCACACCAACTGAGTGACTCGCTACTGTGAAACAAGCCAGGTCCCTAACCTTTATCTCCTCGTTTAATCCTGATAAAATGCTAAATTTAGAAGTGAGAAGCTGACTCACAGAGGAGACCTGGCTGGCCCTAGGTTACCCCCCCAGCAAGAGGCAGAGGTGGGGGGTGCTGGGAGCTTCTTCCACCTCAGGTTGGAGCCCTCCTTGGGGGGGGAGGGGCACTTCCTGCTCTGGAGCCTTAGGGAACTGCTGGGACACCAGGAACCAGTCCCTTTCAGAACTGACAAAAGGCTATTGTTCTCCAGGCCCTTGACCCATTCAGGGCTTTCTGGCTTTTACTTTTTTTGTGTGTGTGCTGGTTCTTCTATTCCTAGGAAGCTGGTCTTTGCTTTCAGTTAACTTCTAGTTGGTTTGCGGCTCATTTGTCTTGGAGGGCTCACCAGGAAGTAACTTTGCTCAAAGTAAACTGTTCCAAATACCTTTTTTTTTTTTTTTTTTTTTTTTTTTTTTTTTTTTTTGGACTGAGATGAAAATTCCCTTGTACCTGTCATTTGAATGTTTTCCAGCCCACAGGTAGTTGGGGTAGCCCTCCTCCTGGGTATGTCTGTTCCCCTTCAGCTGAATCATCCGAATCAGACCGGCATCTGAGGGCTTCTTCCTTCACCTCAGAAGGGGAGGAGTCCCTGTCTCCTCAGAGCCCATTCTTGGCCTGGTTCTTCAGTTCATGCTCTCAGCTCTGCTGACCGTTAAATCCCACCGGGGCACTCTGAACGCTGCTGCTGTTTGCCAGGGATCCCACCACAAAGTCTCTAAGAAACCCTATTTATAGGAAACTTCTTGAAGCTACAACTATTCCTCTAAATCGGGAGGAGGGGGAATAATTGTAATGGCCTCAGCTGATCTCCAGCAAGTTCGAGCAGGCCTTGTACTTAGGTGATGTTATTTCTCCTCTCCAAACCCTCCAAGGGCTTCCTCTGAAATACCTACAATGATCTTACAGGTCCTGTGGTTTCTGCCCTGCCCTTTGACCATTTTTTCTCTCCCTTTAGAGCTACTTAGCTCACCTGTGCTTTTTGCTCTCTTCCCCTTAGCTTGTGTGCTGGTCCTCTGAGGCAAGCCTCTCCCTACCTCAGGGCCATTGTACTTACTGTTCCCCCAGATAGCCACAGCTTCCTTCTTTCTGGTCCTTACTCAAATGTGATTTTTTTCCTCCCTCTGGCACTTCCTCTCCCTTTATTTTCCATTCCCCTTACCCTTCTGATAGACCCCTTATTACCTGTTGCCTCTTCATTTCCACAAGGATCTTAAGTTTCCTGAGGCAGGATAGATTATTTGCTTACTTGCGGAGAATGGTGCCAAATTTAAAAGGTGCTGGAAAATATCTGTCGATATGAGTAAATGAATGACCGGGTCTCCAAGGCCATGCCTTTGGGCCGGTTATGCAACATAAATGTATGAAGCCACTGGAGGAAAAACAATAGAGGGTGGGGAATTGAGTCCTGGACCTCCAGACCTCCAAAGGGCTTGAACTTGAAAAGAACTGCAATAACATCACAAAAACTATCTTTCTCCCACCCCCCTGTCCCCACCCAAACCCCTCTCTGGGGCCAAGATTGGGTGTGCCAGCCTAGCAGAGGTCTGGAGCCTGGACTTGTTAGAATTGCTGTCCACGGGTGTCGAGCCTCTGTGGAGAGATGCCATGGTTTTCCTTGAGGGCTCTTCTAAATATTCCTGTGAAACTGTCATTCTGTCCATTCTAAGACTTTGTTGAGAGGCGCCTGGGTGACTCGGTTTGTTGAACGTCCGATTCCTGGTTTCAGCTCAGGTCATGATCTCAGGGTCGTGAGATCGAGCCCCGCATCGGGCTCTGTGCTCAGTGCAGAGTCTGCTGGTCCTTCTTCCTTCCCCCTTGCCCTTCCCCAACCCCAAATAAGTGAAATATTTTTTAAAAAACCAAACTTGTTGAGATCTCATGCATGTACTGCATACCTGTAGAAATCTTGCTCCTGTCAGGTCTGTGTTTCTCAAGTTTATTTTTTTAAGATTTTATTTGAGAGCGAGCCAGAGAGCACAGAAAGAGTAAGAGGGAGAAGCAGACCTCTGCTGAGCAGAGAGCCTGAGGCAGAGCTTTATCCCAGGGCCTTGAGATCATGACCTGAGCCAGCCAGGTGCCCCCTGTTTTGTTTTTTGAATCAGACCCTAGGATTCATGTTACTCATATTCTGTGGGCACCCCCTCCCCAGTTGAAAGATTTAAAGTTGATTTGTAACCTTATTAAAGGCCTGAGATATGCATTCCTGATTCCATCTTATGTCCTGTCCTTCCTTTGCGGATGCTTTCTTACTCATTCCTATTTTTTGTTAGAGTTTATATACCAGTTCTTTTTAGGATAAGCATGGGCATAAGCAAAGAAATGAACACTAACTTAGGCTTCCCAAAATTAAACACCTCTAGAAGAAACAATTGTTTCCATCCCCCCCACCCTCACCCCAACAACCACCCTCCAACTGGAGACTGGGAGAGAAATACATTTGGATCTACCAGGAAGGGAGGGGAAATTAGAGGCTATAGAGGAGGTTTGGAAAGAAGTGCTAAGAGCAGGACAGTGCTCTTCCTAAAGCAAAATGAAATAGCTCTTCAAGAGTTAGATTGCAGGGGCGCCTGGGTGGCTCAGTGGGTTAAAGCTTCTGCCTTCGGCTCAGGTCATGATCTCAGGGTCCTGGGATCGAGCCCCGTATTGGGACTGTATTACCCCCAACAAGACAGTCACTCACTGACTTAGTGGCCTTTCCTCTGGTCCCTTCTCAGGGACTTCCTATTCGTGGTCTGGACAAATAAAACCATGTGCCCGAGCCACCAGCTGGGAAGCTCCCAGCAACCGACAGTAGGGATGAGCCCTGGTGGCCTTATGATAGGAAAGGTGATAACTGCTTGTACTCCCAACTCCATCTACTCAGGGGATGCCTCCTGTCTTGCAACTTTGAAGATTTACCACACCCATGGAGTCAATGTTTAACTTTGCTTGCTTTATTCTAATATCTATTCTACCACTTGTATTTTGTTTGCGCTTGTCCCTGAACTTGGCATGACAGCTGGACGCCCTCTATGACAGTTAATGACTGCATGACTCATGCCTGCCCGGAAATTCTTGCCCGTGTAAGTGAATGATCATCTCTTCTGGCTTGTTCTCTTCCTCCTTTCCTAACACGCACACCCCTCCAATATTAAAAAGCACCTTCGAGGAGTGGGTAGCCCACCTGATGCGGGGCTGTGCGTGAATGGTCCAGAAAGGACACTTGAGACCTTTTCAGGGCTAGAAAGGTGCTTTCATGAGAACATGGGGACAGGACCTGTGAGCAGAAAGAGTGAAGAGTCACTGATTATATGATTTTTAGTTGGGGGTTGGGGAATCGTGTAATTCTCTAAGGAATTTGGAAGCCAGGCTTTGAGGACCTTGAGGGGCTAGCTGCCGTTAAGGTGATTGACTACTGTCTAGGGACACATTAGTCTTGAGACCTTTAAGCTTGGCATCCGTGGGCCATATGTTTGAAAGATCCTGCTGACCTGTGTTGGGCGAGGTGGGGCATTTATGGTTATCAGAAGGAAGTAGCCGTAACCAGAGCAAAGCTATAATGGTAAAACATTGAAGTCCTTGTGGGAACGGTAGAATTAGAATCTGTATCCCTTCAGAATCCTGGCTGGAGACTAGGAGCCTTAGCAAACTCTGGACTTTGTTCCTTTCCGCCCCTCCCCCCATTGTTCCCCCCCCTCCCCCAACAACTTTGACCCTGAAATCTTGAAGGTTGCTAAGGTTGGGCGGTCTTCTCTTTGTAACTTCCTGATGAGTAGGGGCATAGAGAGGTCCGTCCTTATGGGTCAATTTTGGTCAGTTGAGAACTGCTGGCTAGAGTTCATGGACAACAGTCTCCTGGAGTAGGAAGGAGCCTCTGTTGGCTTGAAGTTATGGCAGTGAAGGCATTTGGGCACTGTAGAGACATTTGGGAGGGGGCAGGAAAACCCAGCAAAACATTGGGTGAATTCTTCTCGAGGTCCCCAAATATCCTGAGGTTCCTGTAGCTGCCAGGAAGTGACATTCTTTACTCACCTGGTGAGGCTGCTGGGAACTCTGTAAAGAAGGTATCAGGCCGATAGTTCCAAGGGGCTCTATTGGCTCCAGAGTCCACCTTAATTCCTTAGAGCTGTCTGGTCCTATCTAAGTATGCACGTCTCTCAAAGACCTTCCATACTTGGTAAAGTAACCAAGATCTCCAGTAGTATCCTGTTACAAGGAGAACAGACTCTTATTGAACTTAAGCAATAACTGTCATTGCCATGGAAGGAAGAATACTCAAGAGTGTCTGAGTTCAGAGGGTTCAGGTAGGGAGAAAAGTTTTATTGTTTCAATTTGTCCACAAAGGAATATTTTACCATATTTTCTGTATATTCTACATATCTTTAGATGAAAGCTTACTTAATCCGGAAGAGCAAATATTAGAAAACCAACAGTATTTCAAATCAGAATTAAATCAGAATTAAATCAGAATTAAATCAGAATAAAAAACTCTTTCTCAATTTATTGTTTCCAGTGTTCTTACTTTGTCTGAATGCAGTTTTTCCCACTAGTTCTGGAAAGTTTTTATTCAGCTTAGTCTTATGATCTTAAAGATATCAAATACCTGCATTGTCAGAAGTTCTTCTGCAGGATCTCCTTGAAGACCACACATTTTGCAAGAGCATCAGAACAATAATGAAATGACTGAAGCCTCAAAAAGTTGCCACAGTTAAAGATCTGATATAAAAGCTCATTATAATCTAACTGGTAAGGAAATCTGGTTATTTCTGTGGCACATAACAGTTCAATAATCCGAATATCAAGTGATGACCTCCTACCAGGGCATATCAGAATTTAAGGACTTTAATGTATTTTCTAGAACAGTTATAGCCTTTACCTACACAATACAAGCTAAGTCTTACTTGATTGACAGTACTTTTCAAGTAGCTTAATTATAAAGTAAGCCTAATTAGTCAAGACTTTATTTACAAACTGAATATCTGAAGTTTGTTAAAACCCTCCAAGTTTAAAAGTACATGCCTGAATAGGATTATAGATCATTATAAAATCTTAGTTATTTAGCCAAGGTGACAATAAGATTCCAAAGGCAAATGGGTTATATAGTTGTTAGCAAAACCTAGCCCCCCCCCTTTTTTTAACTTAGCTCCTTTAATGTTGAAGTTTTAACTTTTACTTTTTTGCGGGGGGAGGAGGGGAGAAAATGAGAGGAAGGGGGAGGGGCAGAAGAAGAGAGAGAGAATCTTTTTTTTTTTAAGATTTTATTTATTTATTTGACAGACAGAAATCACAAGTAGGCAGAGAGGCAGGCAGAGAGGGGGAAGCAGGCTCCCTGCTGAGCAGAGAGCCCAATTTGGGGCTCGATCCCAGGACCCTGGGATCATGACCTGAGCTGAAGGCAGAGGCTTTAACCCACTGAGCCACCCAGGTGCCCCAAAACATAGAAACTTAAGTTCTCTGGGTGACAAAAGAAAAGTACCTTTTACAATTTCTTATCAAGTGCCAATCAACAATCCAAGAAAACTTGGTCTTTTAACCAGAGAGTAAAGCAGAATTTGAATCTCATCACAATGTACCTTTAAAATCCACTTATTTCAACCTTAGTCCTGACTGTGATGTGTCCCGATTGGTTGGAGGGGGGGCAAGCGAATGTGGGGAGCTCTGATCAGGTCAGGCTGGCAGCATGGGTGGTGAAAGCACTCACTCAAGGCAGAACAAACGCAAGAAGTTGATGGACTACACCTCAGGGGAGCAAAGGGCAGGACAGCAAAGGAGAACATGCCTGTGGGGAGGCAGTGGTGAGGGGCCACAGTTGAAGGGGAGGGGGAGGTGGTATGGGGATGTATGGAATTCCCCCTCCCCCGCTTTTTCGGTGGAGGGGGGGCAATCTTAGGCACTGTGCCTGGTTGTGATTGGTCCTTTAGGCCCTATGGCTATTTCCAGGTGTGTCACTTAATGAGCCTTTTTTTCCCCCCCCCCTCTAAACAACCAGTCTCCTTTTAGGACAGAATTTACTTTCCAAAAAAATTTTTTTCCTGCTCAGCAAAGTGTATTCCCATTCCTTAGGTCTTATTAAAAACACATCTGGTACACAGAGTTGCTTTTGTCAGTCTTAATTACATTTATTAGAAATTTAAATCTTAGTTTTCCCAGGAGACTAAGATTTCTAAGTAGTAATTGTGAACGGTTATATCAGAATTCTTTAGATTGCAAATTCATAAACTTAACAATTTCTAAAAACAGGTTTTTCCTTAGTACAGTCTTTTGACAAACCATAGAGCATGTTTACCAACAGACCCCAGTATCTGCTTCTCTGCAGTGGGAAGCCCAAAGCAGATAAATCTTACATTAAGTAATTCATATCTTTTCTCATTAGGCAAAGACTTAGATACCCAATGAATTCCATCCAACCCATCATCCAAGTAAAACTTCAAAGTTTCAGGCCACCAAAGATTTTGACAGCTACTTTAACAATTACTTTAACAATTACCCATGAAAACTGTAAGACCAAATTAACCATCATTTTAAGCCATCTTGTGTTAACAAATTGCAAGAACTAACATGAGCTCCTTTGATTTTTTAGTAAACCTTGGTAGAATAAAAGTTTTATAGTTAAGCTAGGTCTTTGGAGTTGTTAACATTAAGTCAACAAACTCATTCATTTTCATATAGGATATATTGTACCTATGCCACTCAAAGTCCATCAATTTGTTCCTCCTAGTCCATTTCGACCTGGGGCACCAATGGGGAGATCTGAAGTGGGCAGTTCAGGTCCAGGAAGGGGGTGTTCTTTGCTCCTTGATAGTGAGGAGCAGAAGCTGATGGGGCTGGAGACACTAGGATGGCCTAGGAGATCATCATGCAAGCTTCACTCAAGGTGGCACAGAATCTGGAGGAGCGAGGTGGAGGCAGGGGAGGGGAGGTGCCGCCAGCAAGCCTGGGAGGCCGATGGACGCCTGGGAGGCCGACCAAGGGCTCCTGGTCCTAAGGCTTCTTAGCTTGGATGGATGAGCGGACACACATTCTTTTTCCAGCAGCAACAACAACAACAAATCAGCAATCCATGTCAGGCCGGAGGAAACTGGGAACTTCCCCAAAACAAGTTTTGGCAGCCGCTTGGGAACATTCTTTAAAGTCCCTATCCTGAGGTGGACTAACCATAGACAACTGGCTCTAAGCATCATAACCATTAAGCTGGGAAATGCACAAGGGGAAGACCCCGCCAAAAACAAAAGTAACCTGGGTCGGGACATCTGGGTGGCTCAGTCGGTTAAGTGTCTGCCTTCAGTTCAGGTCATGATCCCTGGGTCCTGGGATCGAGTCCCACATCAGGCTCCTTGCTCAGTAGGAAGCCTGCTTCTCCCTGTGTGTGCTCACTTGCTCTCTGACAAATAAATAAATAAAATCTTTAATAAAAAAAGAGTAACCTGGGTCTGTGAGGAGGCCCATTTAGGTAATCCTCAATCAGTATGTTGGGAGGAGTTCATTAGCCTGGTTAGTGGCCAAATACTCTGCAAGAGGCCCATACTTCGAATCCTGCTTTAGGGCTGTGAAGGTCTGGGCATAGGGCGCCTCAGTCCATTTGCCCTGTTTCCTGCAGAAGAACTCGAACTGTTATATTGAAGCTTCATGTTCCATTAGGGGGCCATTTTTCCTCCTCTCCTAAGGAATACTGAGGCCATGCGGTGTTACAGAAGAAAATGAGTCCTCTTTTTTCCCTTAAATCTGCCAACCTGAATTGTTTCCAGTGGGTCAAAAGGCATCCCAAAGGACAGTCCTTGGGAGCTGAAGAAGGTTCATTACCAAGAACATGCCCCCTGCCCCAGCCTTACCCCTGCCTCCTAGGTGGTACCCACACAGGTTAGGTCAGGGATGCCTAGTTTCGAAGCAACTGAAGGAGTCCCTCAAATGAAATGGCTGTGAACACAGCCTTGCCCTGGAGGAGGGATGCCAGCGACCCTCAACTTCTCCATTGCATTCTAGACTATGTATGTGTGCTGGCAAATGGACTGAAATACTGTGCCATGCTGAGAAGGACCTGCTGATTTTAACCCATGGAAAATACTAGGGAAGTTTTACAAGGGGAAATTACTGTTGTAATTCAAGTAATCAAGAGGGTTCACCGATGAAAAAGCAAAGCTAGAAATCCACCATGGTCTAAACATTCCAACACATGTAGTCTTTACAGCCAGCCTCCCTAGGAGCTGGTCCCTGGTTGGATGTTAATTCAATCAGGCATTGCTGTTTTATTTTTGTTTTTAAGACTTTATTTGTTTATTTGAAAGAGATCACAAGTAGAGAGGCAGGCAGAGAGAGGGAGAAGCAGGCTCCTCACTGAGCAGAGAGCCAGATGCGGGGCTCGATCCGAGGACCCTGAGACCATGACCTGAGCTGAAGGCAGAGGCTTAACCCACTGAGCCACCCAGGTGCCCCAATCAGGCATTGGTTTGAGCTAGCTCTGAGCAGAGACCTCACAGCCAGAAGCGGCCAGACCAGGGATGAGGAGGGGATCTCACACAGGAGTCTTGGTGATTGGTAGCTGTCTTATTACGTGGTTGTCCGGTGCCCAAGAAAGGCCAATTTCTATAAGAATAGGAATAGAGAGAGCATTAAGTTTGTGGGTCTCCTTCTCCTTGCAGCCAGTATACTAGCTTCTAGACCGAAGGCAGGCTTTTATTCCTCCCCACGGACTAGCCACCGGCTAGAGTATTGGCGCCGGAACTATCAACACGAAGGTGTTCTAATAAGACTGCACTTGAAAAGCCCCTGGAACGAAAGTAAATGGAGAGAAGGAGGGGGGTGTAATTAATAAAGTTTGTACCGAGGTTCAAAGATGGGAACACCGGCCCCATGTTGGACACCAAAATGGTGTGGGGCCATGAGCAAATTATCAAGAAAGAACTCTTGAGACCTTTTAGGTGCAAAAAGGTGCTTTTATTTTAGCTCGGGAATGGGACCTGTGAGCAGAAAGCGCTGCACTGGGATTGTGAGGAGTGACGGATTATATACTTTTTAGTTAGTAGGGGTTGGGGAGCATGTAAATCTTTAAGGGATTTGGAAACAAGGCTTCCAGGACCTCGAGGGGCTAGGTGCTGTTAAGATACTGGTGGCCCATATGTTTGAAAGAGGATTGCTAACGTGTATCTTGGGTGGGGGTGTAACCCACCCTTGCCTTGTTACAAGGCAAGTAACATTAACCAGAACAGAGCTATTAAATGGTAAAACATTAAAAGAAGTCCTTGTGGGAGTGTTAGAATCTGTATGCCTCAGGAATCCTTGGAGACCACAAGCCATGGCAAAGTGGGGCCTTGGTTCCTTTTTCTGCCATCATACCTCTCTACCTTTTCTTCGGGCAGGTACCTAAACAAACTCCTTCAACTCTATATTCTAGCTCCCTGGGGCCAGAATCCAGTACATATTTATCTAGCACCTTCTATGTGCCCCATACTATTGTAGGGCCTGGGGATACAGTAGTGAGCAAAATGAACTCTCCTTGCTCCCACGGAGCAAATGGTGCAATGGGGAGAGACAAATGATGATGGAGGTAAATCAGGAGAGGGAAGTAGGTTGTATTTATGTGTGGCTGTGTGGTTGTAATCTGAAAGTGGGTGACCAGCAAAGGTTCCCCCGAGAAGAGGAAAAAAATGAAACAAGATGAAACTAGAGAGGGAGACAAACCATAAGAGACTGTTAATCTTAGGAAGCAAACTGAGGGTTGCTGGAGGGGAGGGGAGTGGGGGGATGGGGTAACTGGGTGATGGACGTTGGGGAGGGTATGCGCTATAATGAGCACTAGGTATTCTATAAGAATGATGAATCACAGACTCATACCCCTGAAACAATGATATGTTAATTAATTGAATTTTTTTAAAAAGGTGATGTTTGAGTAATAAAGCAGAGAGGCAAGGATGAGGCTCAGGACATGATACAGACCAGTACAAAGGCCGTGGGGGAGGGAGGTGTGGGTGTCCCAGGAATGGCTAAGAGACCCATGGCTCCCAAGAGGGGCAGAGAAATGTGCTGAGAGCTTTGGGGGAGGCAGGTTACGTGAAGCCTTATTGGGCCTTGTAAGGGATTTGGCGTTGGCTGAGTTGGCACCCATTAGAAGGTCATGAGCAGAGGAGTGACATACCTGTTTTATGTTCCCTGTAACTACTGTATGGAGAATAGCCAGGGTCAAAGCCAGAAGCAGGGAGCCCCATTAGAAGGTGGTGTGGCCTGAATGTGGTCATGCAGAGAGGTCAGGCAAGCTCTCTGTGACCTTCAGGGCACCCTTGGAGGGAGGCTGATCTGTTGTTTCAAACCATCTAATGGTGGAAGTTCTAAATTGGGTGGCTCTCATTTAATTTTAAAGATTTTTTTTTTTTTAATTTGAGAGTGAGAGAGAGCATGAGAGTGGAGGTCAGAGGGAGAAGCAGACTCCCCATGGAGCTGGGAGCCTGATGCTGGACTTGATCCTGAGACTCTGGGATCATGACCTGAGCCAAAGGCAGTGGCCCCACTGAGCCACCCAGGTGCCCTCTTATTTAATTTTAGAATAGATTTCGGTAGGGGTGCCTCGGTGGCTCAGTGGGTTGAGCCTCTGCCTTCAGCTCAGGTCATGATCCCGGGGTACTGGGATCAAGCCCTGTATCGGGCTCTCTGCTCAGCGGGGAGCCTGCTTCCCCTCTCTCTCTGCCTGCCTCTCTGCCTCCTTGTGATCTCTGTCAAATAAATAAATAAAATCTTAAAAGAATAGATTTCAATAAATGGATGTTTGGTTCTATTTGGAATGATGAAAGTACTATTGGTGAATTGTGTTATATTCTGTAGCAGTGTCTTACTTATACAGACTGGTGGTTTGTTGTTTTTTTTTTAATATTTTATTTATTTGTTTGACAGAGATCACAAGTAGGCAGAGAGGCAGGCAGAGAGAGAGGGGGAAGCAGGCTCCCCGCTGAGCAGAGAGCCCGATGTGGGGCTCGATCCCAGGACCCTGGGATCATGACCTGAGCGGAAGGCAGAGGCTTAACCCAGTGAGCCACCCAGGCGCCCCTGTTTTTTTTTTGTTTTTTTTTTTTGATGGCTTTATTTTCAACTCACTCATGACATAGATATAGATACCATTATCCATTTTACTTTAAGCAAAGTAATGCACAAGATAACCTAGAAATCAGACAGAACCAAATGGTATAAAAGTGAGAGGCAAGACTCCTTGCTCCTCTCTGCCTTGTCTCTGAGTCCGTGGATAAGGTCTCTAGCACATAAGACCATGGAACTTCTCTCCTCCACGTGGCCAAGCAGGGTCAGCACATGTTTTGTTCTGTATTTCTTTGCTTCCTGATGGATTCTTGGTGCCCTTGCCATACTCCTACATGGGATATATGACCCTTTCTTTTTATTGTCTCCACAGAATTCCAAGCTATGGGTGTATCTTATTTAAAAAATTATTTAAAATTTATTAAAATTATTAACAATTATTTTAAAACATTTAAAAATAATCTCTACACCCAGCATGGCGCTTGAACTCACAAACCCCAGGAGTCTTACCCTCCACTGACTGAGCCAACCAGGCACTCCTAGATGTACCCTATTTTAAATAAATTCAAATTTATATTTAATATTATACTAATACAGCATACATAATATAATAACAAATATATTAATATTTAATATGTTTAATAAATACATTGAAATTCATATTATTTATATTTATATTTAATTTAAATTTAAAATTTAAATAAATTTAAAATTTAAATCCATTTCAAATAAGATCTGAATCTTGGGAGATAGAGTTAGTGTCATTTTCTCATTTCATGAGAAAACTCCAGTTCCCAGAGACTAGCCCTGTGTTTTGCAAGCAAGGATAAGTACTGGGTCTAGGTTTTCTGACTCCTTTCTTCCTTCTACTTTAACCAAGAGTGTTAGGAGTGAGAGGAACAGAAAGCAAGTTCACTTGTTCCCAATATAGTGCGGGATGGGCTCTCAGACTATCAAGGAGCCACTTGGGGAAATCTGTGGACTCTCCTGATGGCCATCCTCCCATTCCTGTCAGTAAATAATCTGCTTTTTATCTTCTCTACTTGCTAAGTTTCTTACCGGAAAAACTCCTACATCAGGGGAGCAGTTAAGTTGTAAGGTTGGAGATCCCTTAGAGTGACTGTAGTAGTCACAGTCCTGAGCCACTTCCCATTTGAATTTCTTTTTTTTTAAAAGATTTTTATTTATTTATTTGACAGAGAGATCACAGGTAGGCAGAGAGACAGACACAGAGAGAGAGAGAGAGAGAGAGAGAGAGAAAGAAGCAGGCTTCCTGCTGAGCAGAGAGCCCAATGTGGGGCTCGATCCCAGGATCCGGAGATCATGACCTGAGCCCAAGGGCTTAACTTCCTGAGCCACCCAGAGACAACCCCCGCTTCCCCCCACCCCCATTTGAATTTCTATTTGTCCTTTCCTCAGTAGGGTAAGAGGTGCTGGCCAGGATGGCCTGCCTTAGCAAAAGTGAAGGGCACACCTGGCAAAGAGGTTCTTCCCTCTTAATACACGTTTTGTATTTTCAAAATTGGGTCCTAACTTTCTGATTGTAAAAATTGTGTTCATTATAACACATATGTATACATACCACATGTATATATAAAATAAAATTTTCCACATAATTCTCTTAATGAAGTGACACACCACTAACCATGTATGTCTGTCTTTCCAGGTGTTTTGGTGTGTCTGCGTGTAAAAATATGTGAGTGTTTCTTATAAAGATGAATTATTAGGATGCCTGGGTGGCTTGTTAGTTAAGCGACTACCTTTGGCTCAGGACATGATCCCAGAGTCCTGGGATCGAGTCCCGCATTGGGCTCCCAGCTCTATGGGGAGTCTACTTCTCTCTCTGACCTTCTCCTCGCTCATGCTCGCTCTCTCTCTCTCAAATAAATAAATGAAATCTTAAAAAAATAAAAGATGAATTGTTAGTCCTATTCTCCTACACCTGTCTTCATTGACCACATGTCATGGCTGTTTTTCCAGGCAGTCTTCCTCTATGCTCTACTTCATTTTTTAAATTCCAGATTACTGTTAAAATGTTCTCATGACTTCCTAATCTGTTATAGTCTGGAAGTACCATAATGTATTCATGGCTATTTTAATTTTTTACTCTTTAAAATAGAATCCTAATGAAGATACATGCATGCATTTTAGGAGCTCGATTTTTTAATTCCTCATGGCAGGAGAAACAGACCAGTCTTTCAGGCTAGAAGTCAGG